>CM045060.1:23520422-23716486 GCA_024542945.1 allo-octoploid hybrid of Carassius auratus x Cyprinus carpio | reverse complement strand
CCTGCCACGCAGGATTGTATAGTGGAGAGTAAGGGGCGTGGAGGAAAGCCCTGCCCACTGTGCCACCGCTGAGGGTGAGCTGCTAATGGACTTGGGGGATTTAATAGACTTATTCCGAAATACCTCCTCTTCTGTCTCCTGAACTCTCTGCCTGTCTTGATACGGCCATGGAGGCTGTTTATGAACTGTTCGTCTGCTCTGAACTGTATGTCCTGAACTCTGCCTGCCCCATCATGACCATGTAGGTCGTGCCTGAACTTTTTTTTTTTCTCTGCCCTGAGCTGTCTATCTACCCTGAACAGTCTGTCTGCCCCATCATGATCATGTCATGCCCGAACTGTTTGTCTGCCCTGAACAGTCTGTCTGTCCTGTCTTGACTATGGAGGTCATTCCCTGATCTCTGGCGCTCCCAGTGCTGGGAGTGGCAATCTGGTGTATGTGTGGGCAGCACACACAATCCCTGAATCCCTGGGCTCGAAATCTTCAAAGGGCGGTGTGCCACCAGAAGGGTCTTGGTGATGCCCAGTGGACCGAAATGCAAAAATATCAACCCAGGCAAAAGGTGTTGCTCTCCACCAGAGACCTCAATGTACACCTGCCCTACAAGAAGATAAGCTTTTCATCGTCTGCCAAGTCAACCCCGTCACCTATGATTTTAAGTTACCCATTGAGGACCCCCCCACCGCTCATCCTGGAAGAAGCAGCTGTCTAAGCAAATCATGAGAGATCGGATTACCGATGCCGTAGTGGCCATCTAGAATATCTGGTAGACTGGGAATGATATGGAATGATCATGGGTTCTGCTCTTCTTACCTCTTTCCATGAATCACATCCTGATTGTCCAGCATGTCTGGCCCCTTCACTCTCCACAACAATCACCTGACTAATGAAATACCTCCACATTCTCTATATTATCACACCTCTCCTTTCCTGAAGTAAAGGATCTTTCATAGCCTATGTTGTATGTACATTTGTTCAAATTAATAATAATTTAAATAAAACTGTAATACACATTTGGTTATATTTGTGGTCTTTACATCAAATGGGTCTGGTACAGAATTAAATTAGTGCTGCTGTCGGATAACAAGTAGGGTGTTCTGTTAAGTACTGTGCATGTAGGGTAGGTGAAGGTTTACGTGCCACAGAAACTGTGATCCAACTTAACATTAGAATGTCATAGAATCTT
The DNA here is from genome assembly GCA_024542945.1 of allo-octoploid hybrid of Carassius auratus x Cyprinus carpio. Taxonomy (NCBI): domain Eukaryota; kingdom Metazoa; phylum Chordata; class Actinopteri; order Cypriniformes; species allo-octoploid hybrid of Carassius auratus x Cyprinus carpio. Next base: position 23,715,300 of record CM045060.1, on the reverse strand, counting down.
GGGGTTGGGCTCATTTGACTCAGACAGGCAAGGAGCCAATATGTAGTGACCTACCAACTTCCTAACCACACCCTAATAACCAGCTACAGCTACCAACCCTGTATACTTATATTGAAATAGAGTGAAAAGAATGTCTCTGCAGGCAACCAGTCAGTATTTTTCATGGAAACTCATCAAAACCTACAATATGTATATTAGACCCTATTCCATCTAAGCTACTAAAAGAGGTGTTTCCAGAAGCCATAGATCCTCTTCTGAATATTATTAATGTCATTAATTAATCAGTGTCTTTAGGATATGTCCCTAATGCCTAGTTCACATTATAGGATTTTAAGCCTGATTTGCATGTTAACGAGCTCGCCTGACAGGTCGGGTTGTTATCTGTGGAAAATCAGTGCTCGGAAATCTTTGTGTGAACTACTCACCGACGCATCAAAGACATTCGCTGACACGTAGCCGACGCCTCACAGACGCCAAACAAATATCTAGCATGCTAAATATCTGGACCGGTCGGCCAACTCAACATCACATGGTGTCAGGTGCAGTGATGAGCTACAGCCAATGAGAGAGCAAGGCATGGGTTGAGGTCAGAGGAAGAAAAACAGCAGCAGCAACACGGCTTTAAGAAAAGATTTGACACAAGAAATGGAGCGAATATTTTCTTCGCGCAAACAGCTTGCAGCACTTATTCCTTCCTGATGATCCTTTTCAAATAAACAACTAATGTTTCATTTGTTGTTTTGCATCATTCCCATTCAACTTATCGCGTGTGTTTTCTTGACCAAACGTGGTTTGGGGACGGGATAGTCTTGTGTGACAGACATTGTTGTTAGCTTGTGTAGTGTGTGAGCACCTTATGCAGATCATTTACGTAGTGTCGCGTAGTGTGAACACCACAACAACTTAAAGACAGCCAGGATGCCGTGTAGTCTGAACAGCACGGCAATCTACCAACTTTTTAAGTCATGTAGAGTGAACTACGTTCTGTTCTTTAGACAGAGAGACGAACACGAGCCCCTGCGCCATCACATAACCTTTTATTCAACTGACTTCAGTAGCAAAGCATACACACGTGACTCTGGATGTCATTATATCAGATGACCACTAGATGTCCTCATAACCTCATATATGTATAACATACACAATATGCTACATCCCCCTTAAGTATATTCCTTTATACTGATGCATAGAACTTCTGCACAAACTTTTAAACACAATATTTGAGTTTCATTTACCAAACTTTCAGCATAACTACAAAATTATTCAACACATTTTCACAAATGCATTTATGCTCATAAACTATTGCATTTCAACTTATTACACATCCAACAATGCACATACATTGTATTAACTCTCAGTCTTTGTATTTTTCAGGTATTTTTACAATTCTTCCAGATCTTGTACGGTAAGCTTGCTCTTTCTCTAGGCTTTCATTACCATTTCTTTCATTTGAAATGTCCTTACTGTCAAGTGCATTGCTCTGTGATGCATCAACTGACTGCTGACTATCAGTATCCATGTCAACGCTTTTCTCAAATGTTGAAGAGTCTGTTTCTCTTGTTTTTCTTAAATGTCTGCGATTTCGTCTGAACAGCTTTCCATCAGGAGTCTTTACTATAAAAGAACGTGGCTGTTCATGCTTTTCCAGAACAACAGCTGGCTTCCATGAATCTCCCTTTTGCATCCTTATTCCTTCTCCAGGTTGCAGATCAGGTAAGTATTTGGCCATCCTGTCGTAGTACTGCCTCTGTTTCTTCTGTCTCTGCTTAAGTTGCTCATGCACTTGCGACATTGTCTCCCTGGTAAGCAATGCAGATGATGTTGGTAGCTTCGTCCTGAGACGTCTCCCCATTAGTAATTGTGCAGGTGATAATCCTATCCCTTCCATTGGTGTGTTACGGTACTCCAGTAGTGCTATGTACAGATCACACTGACTACTCTGCGCTTTCTTCAAGAGATTTTTCACTGTTTGCTCTGCTCTCTCGGCTTGTCCATTAGACTGTGCATAACCAGGACTTGAAGTCACATGCTTGAATCCCCATTCCTCTGCAAAACTTGAAAATTCAGCACTTGCATACTGAGGTCCATTGTCAGATACTACTATATCTGCAATTCCATGTCTTGCAAAGATGGATTTCATTTCCCTGATGACTCCACAGCTTGTCGTGTCCCTGGGTAGTTTTACCTCAATGTACTTTGAAAAGTAGTCCACACATATCTTGGCATCATAGATCGTTCTTTCGCCAATCCATTCAGCACTGCCTTTTTTAACACTTGCATCTCTGCATCCTCTGCTGTTGCTTTTTTAAAAGCATCAAGTTTCTGTTCTGTAATAGGAAGTTGTGATGTAATCCAGTTCACTGCTAGATCCTCTTCCAGCAGATTTTCCTTCTGTTCTTGTAGATAAGCATGACTTAGAGCATCTGCTATGTATAGTTCCTTACCAGGTTTGTACATCACCTTCAGATTGTATCTCTGTAGTCTTAGAAGCATTCTTTGTAATCTCATAGGAGCCTGATGCAGCAGCTTCTTAAATATTCTCTCTTATGGCTTGTGATCACTTTCAATTGTGATTTCCTTTCCGTACACATACTGGTGAAATTTCTGACATCCATAAACTATGGCTAACAACTCCTTTTCAATTTGTGCGTATCTACGCTGACAGTCGTTCAGAGCTCTCGAGCCATAAGCCACTGGCCTTCCTTCTTGCAGAATCATAGCTCCTATTCCTTCTGAACTGGAATCTACGAAATGTGACCGGTTTGCTCACATCAAAGAATTTCAAAGTAGGACTTTGAGTAACCAAATATTTCAGTTTTTCAAAACTTTGCTGTTGAGCATCCTCCCAGTGCCACTCTGTCTCTTTCTCCAGCAATTTCCTCAAAGTGCACTTATGTCAGACATACTGGGAATGAACTTTGCCAGATATTGCACTACTCCAAGAAATGTTTGCAGTTCTTGCTTGCTTTGTGATGGTGGAATTTCAGTCACTGCCCTTACCTTTTCTTCATCTGGCTTAACTCCTTGAGCACTCAGTATGTGTCCTATGTATTTGATCTCTGTCATTCTTATTTTGCACTTGTTCCTGTTGAGTTTTAAACTGTTTTTTCTTGCACATTCCAGCAGTTTTATAGGCCTTTCATCATGCTCTTGAATGGAGTCTCCCCACACCAGCAAGTCATCGATGATATTTGCCACACCTTCCAGTCCTTCTATCATTTGTGCAATGGATCTCTGAAAGACTTCTGACGCTGAGGATATACCGAAAGGTAACCTTAGAAAATGGTATCGCCCAATTGGCGTGTTCATTGTGCAAAGCTTTGAACTTTCATGATCCAGCTTTATCTGCCAAAACCCTTGATTTGCATCTAGCACAGAAAAGTACTTTGCATTCGGAATTCTTGAGACCACATCTTCTACTGTCAGCATTGGATAATGTTCTCTTTTTATTGCCAGATTGAGATCTTAAGGATCCATACAAATGCGCATTTTCTTCAATGTAACTACAGTTACCATGCTGTTGACCCATTCAGTTGGCTCAGTTTGCTTTGCGATGACCCCCATCTGCTCCATTCTTTGTAGTTCTTCAACCACTTTCTCTCGCAGAGCTACAGGTATCCTTCTTGGCGCATGCACAACTGGTCTGATATTTGGATCAATTTGTATGTGGTGTTCTCCTGGTAAACAGCCTAATCCTTCAAATAGATTGTCAAAATCCTTGAGAATGTCACTGCTCTTTTCAATTTCATACAGTCTTTTAATCATGCCCATTTTTTGACATGCAGATCGTCCTAGAATGGGAGGTGCTTCATGCTTCATTATTTCAAACAGGATTTTGTATTTCTGTCCTTTGTACACACAATTCAGTGCTTTCTTGCCCAGTGGCTCCATCTTGTGTCCAGAATATGTAACAAGTTTGCAGCTTGACCTCTGCAGTCTCCCTGCTATGTTAAGCAACTTGTACACTCTTTCTGACATGACATTACATTCAGCTCCTGTATCCAGTGTCACTTTTACATCATTCTTGTTTATCTGGATTGTCTCAACCCATTGTTCATCCTCCTTACTTGAGTCGACATTACAGTACATTACATTACATTACATTACAGTAATGGACATTACAGTACATTTCTTTCTTTTTCCACTGTTACCATACCAATAAACATGTTACCATCTTGTTTAATCACGTGCATTCTTTTACTCTGACTCTGCAGGTCTTTGTTATTACACATCTTTGCAAAATGATTTTTCTTCTGACAAGACTTACATGTTTTCCCGTAGGCTGGGCATTTTCTGTAATCGTGCTTGTTGCCGCATCTGCTGCATTCCTTTCTCATCACTGACGTCTGCTCTGATTTGGTGTCTCTTTTCTTTGGCTTTATGGATTCAACTTTGTGTACATTTACTTCATCATTGAGTGCTTTCATCTGACTTGACGTGATCTCGCTGGCGCTGCAAATGTCTATGGCCTTTTCCAATGTGAGATCCGTATCTCTTAGAAGTCTGCCTTTTAGTTGATCCTCTCTTATGCCACATACAATCCTATCACAAATTAATGAATTGTGCAGATCACCAAACTCACAGACTTTTGCTTTGCTTTTCAGATCAGTGACGTACATGTTGATTGTTTCTGCAGGCCCTTGCGATCACGTGAAAAACACCTGTCTGATGTACGGTAGGTTTTTTCAAGGCTCACAGTAATTTTTAAACTTGTCTTTTAGTACTTGTATTTTATTTCTCTCCTCTTCTGAGAACTCAAATGTATTACATACTTTTATGGCCTCTTCCCCCACCACGTGGAGAAATGTAGCACACTGCACCGTCTCAGACTTCTCTGCTACTCCGCTAGCTAGCGAGAAAAGTTCGAACCTCTGTATCCAGTTCTTCCAATTTTCCGAGAGATTTCCTTGCAGAATAAATGGCGGTGGTGGCTGTAACTGTGCCATCCTCTTTTTCTGCGTTTATATCAGTTTTATTCTGACACCATGTTCTGTTCTTTAGACAGACAGACGAACACGAGCCCCTGCGCCATCACATAACTTTTTATTCAACTGACTTCAGTAACAAAGCATACATACGTGACTCTGGATGTCATTAAATCAGATGACCACTAGATGTCCTCATAACCTCATATATGTATAACATACACAATATGTTGCTAACTAGGCTTAAAACCTTCAAATTGGCTATTGGGCTTCCCATTAAAAAAAAAAAAAACCATCTTGATCCTAGAGAATTAATTAATTATAGACTGATCTTAAATCTCCCTTTTCTATCAAAAATACGAGAAAAGGCAGTATCCTGTCAGGTATGTTCCTTCTTAGATAGAAATGGTATTTGTGAAGATTTCCAGTCAAGATTTAGACCGTATCATAGCACTGAGACGGCTCTCATCAGAGTTACAAAGGACCTGCTCTTATCATCTGATTGTGGTTGTATTTCTCTATTAGTGCTACTTGATCTCAGCGCTGCATTTGACACTATCAACCAAAGCTTTCTTTTGAGTAGACTACAATATTATGTTGGCATTAGTGGAATTGCATTGTCATGGTTCAGATCTTACTTATCTGACCCCCTTCAATTCATAGCAGTGAAAGACGAGATATCAATTCGATCACAAGTGTGGTATGGAGTACCACAAGGCTCAGTATTAGGACCATTGATTTTCACACTTTACATATTACCCTTGGGAGATATCATCGAGAAACATGCTGTTAGCTTTCATTGTTATGCTGATGACACTCAACTCCATATTTCTTTGCGGCCTGTCAAAACATACCAATTTGCAAAACTAACGGGATGCATAGTTGATATATATAAAAAAAACTGGATAACTAGAAATGTCCTGCTGCTAACATTTACATGCAAAACAAAGGGTTGCATGTAATAACCTAAAACACTGTCTAGCACTTGGCTGCTCTGTTTATTCTTCATCATCAGTTAGGAACCTAGGTGTGCTATTTGAAAGCAATCTTTCCTTTGAAAACCATGTCTCCGGCATTTGTAAATCCTTTCCCTATCTAGCACCCAAAGTCTGGAACAATCTACCTAGCGTTGTTCAGGAGGCAGACACACTCTGTCAGTTTAAATCTATATTAAAGATGGTGGATCAGCACCTAGAGACGACCTCTACAGATCTGCTGTGAAGACCTCATCACCTTGATGACCATCGGCACAAGACCACAGAAACCAGAAAAGTTATCTGCACAATCTGACCTGTGTTGCAGCCTGGAATTAAACCACACCATGCTGGTTTCATCTGGCCAGAGGAGAACTGCCCAATCGACTGTGCCTGGTGTCTCCCAAGGTTTTTTCTTTCTTGACTTAACACCTTGTATCACTCAGCCCAGGGGGCTGGGTTACTAAAATTGAAATGGTGTCTGACTTTTCTGTGTGAGAGTTAAAATGTGTTAAATGAATGACATAAAACAGAAATATGGTTAATAAGATTGGTGTATTTACAGCTTCACAATGAAAGACTTTAAAACAACACAATAAAACCAGGTAGACTCAGTCTGTTAAAAGAATTCAGGAAGTTTGTCCATACCCTAAAAACAGTCCAAGAATCACCGTGTGTTGTTGAATCCCAATGTGAGTGTCCAGCAGTGTATATACAATCCAATCTGAGTGAAATCCAAGTGGCTGCAAGTGTCTGGAAAGGTAAGTCCAATAAAAGTAACTCCACAGTCCGGGTGTGAATGGAAGCTGTTAATAGCCTCTCTCATTGTCTGCCATGCTGCTCTTTTTATAGTGCTCCTGCTTCACTGATCACCTGACAAGCCAACCATACAGTTCTTGAAGACATATACACACACTAAAACAGATAAGAGGCATAAAATTGAAGAAAGAACACGTAAACCAATTAAAACTCTATAATCAGGGGTGCACATAAGTGGTCCGCAGGTCCGCATGCGTGACCAAAATAAAAAATTCGCTCTATAAATACGTTTTGACAGCATATTTGTGTACTGACATGGTTGACAGCTGTTAATACACAATTGCCATTTTAGATCAACAATCTGTACTATATAAGATTTCTTTTCAAACGGAAAGCATAAACATAGGCTATCCCATGCCGTTTCCGAAGCACAATGCAAAACTGTGACATTCATTCACTGATGGTCTTTAATCCGCTGGAGCACTAAATCCGGAAGCGCATATTACTTAAAAAATTAAATGACTTACTTTGAAAATGACAAAAACACTTTTATTTATTGATTCCAAAGCGACTTACAACTGGGGAATACATAAAGCGATTCTTCTTAAAGAGGCAAACAAAGAAAGTAGGGTGACACTTCAGAATACTGTTTCTGACTTACTGCATAACTAATAAGGAATTATTGAAGAACTAACAGGTGATTATTCATTAAGACTTAACTGACTACTGTTAACTCCTAAGGAAGACATGTTAACTAATCAGTATGTAATATAATTTTATGATTGTGTTAAGTAACAGTTAGCTAAACAGTGACTAATATATTCTGTCATACCTCCTGAAGAACTACTATTAATTATCTACTAGTTAAGGTTCAAGAAAAAGAACTATGAAATAACTACTACTGAACAGTTATACGCAAATAATCACTATAATAATCAGGCTGTGGCCCACAAATCAAGTACTTGAGTAAAAGTACAGATACCCCAATAAAATAATACTCCAGTAAAATTATAAGTAGGCCTATTCATTTTCAAAATTACTTGAGTAAAAGGACAAGTACAAAGTACTACTACAGGAGCAACTTTGTTACAGTCCACTTATTAGCCTATAATGGAAATGAAATATGCATTTTGTTTGCTTCTAACTTTTGATTATAAAATGTTTGTTAAATTAGTTTAAATATGGGCAGTATACATGTTAAAATGGAATAAAATATGCTGTATTAAGAAATGTTCTAATCTGAAATAAAGATCGTAAACAAGTTGTGTTGGTTATTTTACATAGTTTATAATTACTTTTATAGTTTTTTTTTAGAATGTAAGTTTGATTTGAGTCAAAATGATGTAGTAATTATTATTTACTAATAGGTTCACTTTAGAATACTGTTTCAGGTTCTAAGTAATTCTAGCAGAATTATCTAATAATTATTTATTAATTACTAATGGGTTCCCAATATTTTCACTTTAGAACAGGCCTAATGTTTCAGGTTTCGAAATAAGTCCTGCAGAATTATTTGATAATTGTTAATTAATTACTAATGGGTTCCCTATGTCTTCACTTCAGAATACTGTTTCAGGTTCTAAGTAATTCTTGAGGAATTATCTAATAATTATTTATTAATTACTAATGGGTTCCCAATATTTTCACTTTAGAACAGGCCTAATGTTTCAGGTTTCGAAATAAGTCCTGCAGAATTATTTGATAATTCTTTATTACTTACTAATTGGTTACCCGTATTTTCACTTTTCCTCAGGCTTTGCCTTACAAACAGAAATTGAATTAATGGTAATGTGGTATATGCTGATGAGGCACACATACAGTACTGTATATAAAATATAAAAAATTAGAGTCGTGGTGGGGTTCCTATTGGAAGCTGATTTCTTACAAAACAATTAACTACACAGGCAAAACCTCTATAAAATTTATTTCATTTATTAATATTGCATTTTCATACTACTACTACTACTACTGCTGCTACTGCTGCTGCTAATAAGATTTATATGAAAGGGTCACAATTCAATGTAATTTTGTATAACTGTTCATTAGTAGTTACTTCATAGTTATTTATCTTGAACCTTAACTAGTAGATAATTAATAGTAGTTCTTCAGGAGGTATGACAGAATACATTAGTTATTGATTAACTAACTGTTACTTAACACAATCATGGAATTATATTACATACTGATTAATTAACATATCTTCCTTAGTAGTTAACAGTAGTGAGTTAAGTGTTAATGAAAAATTACCTGTTAGTTCTTCAATAATTCCTTATTAGTTATGCAGTAAGTAAGAAACCGTATTCTAAAGTGTTACCGAAAGTAGTAGTAAATATTAGCATTTTATTTTTAAGTTTACTATAAAATAATTGTGTTTGTATTTAATACTAGGCCTACCTTTTATTTTTTATGATATTTTCACAGATTATTATTTAGTTTATTATTTTATAAATAAAAAAAACTAAATAAATAAAGTGCAATAATATTATAACTATTATGATTTTTTTAAATAGTTTATTTAATAATTTAATGGGTTACGCTACAGGAGCTGGTCATATAATTAGAATATCATCAAAGAGTTGATTTATTTCACTAATTATTTTCAAAAAGTGAAACTTGTATACTATGTTCATTCATTACACACAGACTGATATATTTCAAATGTTTATTTCTTTTAATTTTGATGATTATAACTGACAACTAAGGAAAATCCCAAATTCAGTATCTCAGAAAATTAGAATATTGTGAAAAGGTTCAATATTGAAGACACCTGGTGCCACACTCTAATCAGTTAATTAACTCAAAACACCTGCAAAGGCCTTTAAATGGTCTCTCAGTCTAGTTCTGTAGGCTACACAATCATGGGGAAGACTGCTGACTTGACAGTTGTCCAAAAGACAACCATTGACACAAAAGGCCATTGCAAAAGAGGCTGGCTGTTCACAGAGCTCTGTGTCCAAGCACATTAATAGAGAGGCGAAGGGAAGGAAAAGATGTGGTAGAAAAAAGTGTACAAGCAATAGTGATAACCGCACCCTGGAGAGGATTGTGAAACAAAACCCATTCAAAAATGAGGGGGAGATTCACAAAGATGTAATCATCAAAATTAAAAGAAATAAACATTTGAAATATATCAGTCTGTGTGTAATGAATGAATATAATATACAAGTTTCACTTTTTGAATGGAATTAGAGAAATAAATCAACTTTTTGATGATATTCTAATTATATGACCAGGACCTGTATATGCAGTGTGAGGACCAAACCAAATCTCCAGGTTCTCTTATGAGAACCAGGCTGAAAAAATGATGTGCACCTCTGTCTATAATACATAAAATCACTGTAACAAATAGAGCAGTTAAAACATGTCCCTTGTGTGACAGTGTCACAACCTGATAATGCTGGATCACTAGATCGCCAATCATTTATGAACAAAAACAAAGTGTCTGAAACTCGCTCTTAATAAACATGCTCCTCACCAGCGTTAATGTATGCTATGTACTTTTTGTAATCCATGTCACTTATTTTTTGTACTTTTGTACATACTACAGCTGTATGTTATCAAATTTGTCTTAAATGTTACATGATATCATATTAACTTGTACCTTACGAACCATGTCTAGGAAATCTGCAAAAATATCTGGATTAAATTAACTATACTAGATTATATGATAATACAATACATCACATGAGCAATGTGCAATACCATTTAACTCAAAAGATGTTAGGTGGAATGTACGCGGCATTAATTCACCAATCAAAAGATCCAAAATATTAAATAATAAAAAAAAAAAAAAAAGTTGACTAATGTCTATTACAAGAAACTGACCTACTAGAATCTGAACACAAGAAACGACAAACTTCACAATTCTCTCATATTTTCTCTTCATCTTATAGGTCAAAAAAAAAAAAAAGAGGAGTAGCTATCCTCATATGAAAGAAGCTAACATTTACCATCAATAAAATAATAACTGGAAGGCAGATATATTATCATTAATTCTGCAATTAACAGTAAAGATATCACTACTGCCAATATATATGGACCAGACATGGAGGATAAAAACTTCTTTCACACTTCTTGATATTATCAGAGTTCTCACAATCAGATGTGATCATAGGGGAAAACTTCAACACAGTTATTAATCCAATATTAGACAAATCTAATGCTCCGAATCAGATGAAAACCTGGTGCTCAGCAGAATTTATAAAACAGTATATGATAGACAAAATAGCTGGAAACAAAAAACAAAACAAACACAACAACAAGAACCCATTATCATTTCAGATTATGTCCCAATTACCCTCACTCTTAATCACAATGGAAACATGAAAACCACACACAGATGGCTAACCCATCAATACTCCAAGACCAAGAACTGAACGATTATTTTAAGAGAGAGTGGGCATCCTTCATTGACATAAAAAACACCCCTGACCTATCGGCGACAACATTATGGGAACAGAAAAGTCGGTAATGAGAGGGAAGATTATATCATAGTCCACATAATAAGGGGAAAAAATGGAAAAATACTACACCACATGTATTCACAAAACCAATGTCAACAAATTTTAAATGAGATAAATCAAACAAAGAGTCATTTTGAAGAAACTATAAATAAAAAATTATAATTTCAAAAAGAACCTTTACGATTCATGCATTTTAAACCTAATGACAAATCAGGAAAGTATCTATAGCCAATCTGCTGAAACGTAACAAGGAAAAAAATACTTACACCTATAATTAAGAATGAGAGCAAAACTATTCATACCCCACAAGGTATAAACATAACATTTCAGAAATTTTATAAAAATCTGTACAATATTGATAAAGTTCGTAATGATAAAGAGAACAGTCAATTTTTCCATAACATAACATAACGTTAACAAATGAACAGCACTATTTACACTACCAAACAATAAAGCACCAGGTTTAGATGGCTTCCCCACAGAATTTTGCAAACATTTTTGGTCAACCATTTCACCACAGTGTTTAGATATGACAGCAGAAATTAAAAATAGTTCATCAGCCACTGAACACAGCACTTACTGGAACCAAATAAAGATCCTTCAGTATGCACGAGTTACAGACCGGTATCCCTTATCAACACTGACATCCAAATCATTAGCAAAGCTATACGTTTAGAAACAGTCATTTCAAATCTTATTTATCCAGATCCAACTGCCTTTATTAAAGGACACCACTTGTCATATAACATACATTCAATATCATGAATATCAGCAAACCACAAAACAACAAAATTGTAGTATTATTAGATACAGAAAAAGCATTTGACAAAGTCAACTGGAACTTTCTTTTTGCCACGCTAGGAAAATGTAGTTCTGGGGAATCATTCATCCACTGGATTAAAAGATTCTACAGTAACCCAGGGCTTCAGTTATCACTGACGACATTATTTCAGCATCATTTCAGTTGATACGAGGGACCAGGCAAGCATGGCCACGCTCTCCACTCCTATTTGCATTATTCATAGAGCTGCAATAAGACAAAATGATAACAATGTTGGCTTCTAAATACATAAAAGCATCCATAAAATTTCACTAAATGCAGACGTTATTTTACTGTACCAACAAAAATCAGAAAAGTCACTTTGTTATCAATCTCATTAATTATTATTCTAAAATATCAGATTAAACAATAAATTGCTCCAAGTCTACAATTTTACCAATAAATAAACAGTGTAAAGTGTATAGAACATCTGCATATCCCATTTAGAATAGGCAATATCACATATTTAGAAATAAATATCTTATTTAATCTTAATTTTATCTCACTACACAAATCCACAGAGAATGACTGAAAACACTGGATGAACCTGCCAAAGAATCTCTATAATAAAAGTGACCGTGATATTACCAAAAAATAAATCTATTTACAATGATTCCTATTCAGCCAACTAAGAAACGGTTCAACACATTAAATAGCAAGATAAATAATTTCTATTGGAAGAATAAAATACCCAGAATTAGCATCAACACAGTACAAAAAAAAAATAAAAAACAAGACCATGGGTGGATTAGGGCCTTTTAGCTGCACAGTTACAGTATCTCTGACAATGGATCATCATTTCCATAACCCAAGGTTAGATTCAGAACAGGCAGAATGTAAAAGATCCCATGCATTACTGATGCAATTAAGACTCGTGATTTATACAACAACATAGCATAGCATGGTGGAAAATTAATAAAATAAATCATAATCCAATAACGCCACATTCACTCTTTCCTGTTTGGCATAATCCAGATTTGACCATTAACAGATCTCCACTTATTCATGAAAAATGGAAACATTTACATCATCTCTTTGTGGATAACCATCTCATAGATTTTTCAGAATTGATACAAAAATATAATTTAGAAAGAGTTCACTATCAGTTTTACCTACAAATTACTCATTAGAATTAAGATCGGCAAACTTCTCATAACACTCCGCCTCTTACTTAGAAAATAAATAAATAAATCAGCAATTCTTCATAATAATAACCAAATTATACACTAGACTACTAAGCACAGACACTACATATTCAGTACCAATTAAACAATGGGAAAACAACCTTAATTTTTTGGGAAAAAGTCTGTTTAAATAGATTTAGTAATACACATTTGAGCTACACAAATGCACAAACAGGCGTCAGTATGTGTGGTCTATAGCATCTTACTTTGATCGCATCATACTGGCTCAGATTGTGTGTGTTTGAGATGTTCTTGGTGATCCTATCAATTTGTGCAGTATTGTGTGCATTATTGACAAGTAATTCTGTAAACGAAACAAAAGTTTTGATGACATTCCCAATGTATTTTACTATTTTTTTTTTTTAGAATTCATTGATGGGATATGATACAGTTAAAATGGTGATTGATGCATTTAAATAAGATAATGATATGAATATATAAAATATTTCATATGGGATAGATGTAGTTATATTACTAACGTGAATGAAACACTATCATGCTTTTGTTATTTTTTTCATTTGATGTATTTATATTTTTATTTGGTTGTGGTATTGCAACACGTGTTATTTCACTGATGCTGTCATTCATTTTATTGCCATATATATTATACACAGAATATTTCGATTTTTGATCAACATCTTTAGGATAACATTTTGGCACTCTAGAGAACACCCTAGTTTGCCTGTGTCAAGAAATAGCCCTGCAAGAAAAATGTCTTTTGCCAAGACTAATAATTTACAGATGAACTGTATTTTTGATCAGTTAAATGCTACATTATTGACACAAGCATCAATTCGTTTCACAGATGTCTTAGTGATTCCAAACTTTTGAAGAGTTTAATTTCTGTGGCGAGTGTGTAATTTCAACTTTATTCCACAATGTCTGAGTGTCCTACATCATTAATCTCTCTTTCCATTGTCCTGAACTCATTTTGTGCCTTACTTTCTTCAAAGATGATCAGCCTTTCTTCTTCCTTGCTTTTGTCCTTCAAGATTCACACATTCTCATTCTGGGACACTGACAAATGAGGACATTAGCATCAACGGCACATCTTTATCGCCCGTGCCGAACAGTGGGAACAGTTTCTCTGAGAACGCTACAGTAAATGAATACACCTCTGATCCTGTCTTGGCATTATAGAAGACCAGCTGACCCTCCTCACAGTCCAGATAGATGCCGATACGCCGCAAGTGACCCATGACCTTAACCTTAGCGAGAGGCGGCGCGGTCAGAGCGTGTAAATGGTTCCCGCTCCACCACAGCGCGTAGTAACCAATGGCGGGGGTCATGTCAAACAGACCTTTCCTCGGGGCCGACTCTCGCATCACTCCCAGCTTCCAGTCCTTATTTTCACCAACATTTACCTGAAAGTGTGACATTTAGATCTTTAGTGCTAAAAATATAACTTACTCAGATTTTTGTGTGCATTAATGTCTAAAGCATTCAACCTCCCAGTAGTGTCTTCCAGATTGGTAGCCGTCTTTGGCGAGCACACAGGACCAAACATCAAAGCGCTGCGAGTTGTTCCTGTAGAACTGCAGCTTCTCGCCGCGTTTCATCTGTTTGCGGTCGTCTGAGAGGATGAGGAATGGGTACGCTGTAGTTGGATTCAGCGTTACGTCCTCTGAAATTAAATAGATATTTCAGCAGCTCATGAATTTCCAAAAATTATACAGAAGTTTCAGTTGAATTGAAAAAAGAATCAAGGCGTGACTTTGCTTGACATGCACATAATATACAGTATATTACAAAAAATGAGGCTATGAAGGCAAAATAAAGAAATGATACAGGAGTCAAGAATACTTACCAAGATAGCTTTTAACCTTTTTGTGGCCTAAAAAAAAGAAAGAAAATATTCTATATTAAAGGGCCTATCTAAATCACAGATTGGATGCCAGAAGGTAATAAAACATCATCTGTTGAGCTGCTTTACAGTTGAAACTGAACTTGTTTCATAATTGACACTGTTCCTTGTTTATTACTGCAAAGCTGCTTTGAAACAATCTGTATTGTGCTATTTTAGTTTCAGTCATCACAACCCAGAATAGCTTAGCATGGTGATGGGTATGACAATGATAATGTGTTTGGTCTTGGTGGAATAGATCTGAAAGAACAGAGTCTTGCGACTGTGAATACACTGCTCCGGCGGCAGGACACTTTAACTAGAGGACTATCCCTCCGGATGAGAGGGGCAATTACACTGGTATGATTTACTTTTAACTAAACAGTAAAATGATCCCTGCTATTATGTCATTAGTGTGCAAAAATGTATTTATCTACTGTATCTAAGTAAGTTAAAATGTAGCAGCATAGCAAAAAGAGGCAGTCCAAACTATACACTAGGGCAGGGATCCTCAAATCTGGACCTCAAGATCCACATTCCTGCAGAGTTTGGCTCTAACCTTAATCAAACACACCTGAGCATGCTAATCAATGCCAATCAATGTCTTTGGGATCATTAGAAAATCACAGGCAGGTGACTTTGAGCAGGGTTGGCGCTAAACTCTGCAGTGCATTGGACCTCCAGGGCCAGATTTGAGGAAGGGAGCACTAGGGGTTGCACGACTACTCATTTTTGCTAGTCAGTTACTGGTTCGAAATGAAAACATTTTCTGAATTAGTTAAGTTCAGGATGTGTTGAATGAGTTGTGCATCCAAGAACGTGCTGTCATTCTGTGGATCAAAAGCTGAAAGAGCTTCAATTAACTTGCTGTATCTTTGTCCAAAGCACTCAGACATTTCTGCAAGCACCACATGCAAAGCACTGTAGCATAACCGTCAAAGCTCCACTTGTCCAGTGCTCTCATCCAACACTTATTCTTGAAAGCCTTTGTTAATGGTGAGATTTTGTTTGGAAGTTCTTGGCATCTCAATGTCTTCAGCCTTCTCACACAGCTCTAAGAAGTCTGATTCACAGCACACTCTTGCAAGGCATTCTGAAGCATGTGTAAATAATGTGACAGATAAGTCACTCCTTGCATCATTTGCACAACTTATTAAATATCAAACATGATTTAAATCTTATGTATGATTGCGTCAAGTCAAGTCAAGTCAAGTCATCTTTATTTATATAGCGCTTTAAACAAAAAAGATTGCGTCAAAGCAACTGTACAGCATTAATTAGGAAAACAGTGTGTCAATAATGCAAAATGACAGTTAAAGGCAGTTCATCATTGAATTCAGTGATGTCATCATGCAGCTCAGTTCAGTTTAAATAGTATCTGTGCAATAATTTGCAATCAAGTCAACGATATCGCTGTAAATGAAGTGTCCCCAACTAAGCAAGCCAGAGGCGACAGCGGCAAGGAACCAAAACTCCATCAGTGAGAGAATGGAGAAAAAACCTTGGGAGAAACCAGGCTCAGTCGGGGGCCAGTTCTCCTCTGACCAGACGAAACCAGCAGTTCAATTCCAGGCTGCAGCAAAAAATAAAAATAAAAAATAAAAAAAGGTCATATATCTGAACTCCCAAATTTTATTTCCCAGCATGGCTAGCATGTCCATGGAAGTCTATTATCCTGTTTATGTTAGGCTCCATTGCCTAAGTCAGGTGCCTTGTATCACCATCACTACCCTTAATTGCTTGCGCTTGCCATTTCTCATCAGCACAGTGCTGTGATATACTGTATGGTTCACATATTCTCAACTACTCAGTTATGTTCACATTTTCCTCAGCAAAGGATAATCTGACCTGTGTTGCAGTCTGGAATTAAACCACACCATGCTGGTTTCATCTTGCCAGAGGAGAACTGGCCCCACGACTGAGTCTGGTTTCTCCAAAGGTTTTTTCTCCATTTCTGTCACTGATGGAGTTTTGTTTCCTTGCCACTGTTGCCTTTGGTTTGCTTAGTTGGGGAACCGACTTTACCTGAAAAATTTACTCTTTACTATTGTCCCCTTTTTTAGAGCTGCTTTACAGCAGAATTGAATTGTATGCATTATTGAAACATTATTCCTTTTTAACACTGTGAAGCTGTTTTGACAATCTGTATTGCAAAAAGAGCTATATAAATAAAGGATATTTCACTAGACATAACCCTGTGCATGTACTCTATCATCTAGTAAAGCTGTGACAGTTAAATGCATGAATTGTCTAACATTCCACACTTCATTTTTCAGTTAATCACCTGCATCATCAAGATATTTGAAGTCCACTTAAAATAAAAAAGTACATAACTGGGACACACCTCTGGTTCCCTCATAGGAACTTTGCTGTGCTACCAATTTTTGCTGCAGGAAAGAGTTGACTGTAGACATAATTAATACTAAAGAACCTAAGAATCTGTTTGATAATATCTCTATAAGCGTGTAGATGAAAGGGAAAGGGAAATGCACATGAAAAAGCACTCAGCCTGACACTCCTACAACCTCAAAATCCAACATCTAACAAAAATATCTGCTGCTTGAGCTTTTTTAAAAGAAAGACACTGAAAAAAATGTATAGATAAATAAAAAAATATACATACCTGTTTTTAATTTCCGTAGATCTGTAAAACATAAAATGAAAGATTTTGGAGAAAGCTCATTAATGTTCCAACTAGAAGTGGTACAGATGTCAGCGTGGGTTCAGGTGTTTTTCTTTACCTTTCAGTGACCACTCCTTCCTCCTCATTGATCGAACACTCATCATACTCTCACTCTCTGCTAATGATGACACTGCCATAGAAATCACACGCATACAAAGTCACTCTTATAAGGTTCTCTTCATAAGTGACTTTCTGTTACACATGCATTCTGTGGAAACACTTTAAAATACTCTTCCATCATTAATGAATAACTATGCAGTAGTAACTACAATGGACTACAAGAAATGTCTTGGTTACGTATGTAACCCTCGTTACCTGAAGGAGGGAACTGAGAAGTCACGTTGTGACTGACGAATTGGGATCCCACTTCGAGAGATCAATCTACTTCGAGTGTAAACTAAACCAGCCAAAAGACATTGGCATGCGATGATTGCATTCCAGCTGATCACAGCGTGAGCATAAAAAGGCAGCCGGTGCAACGCATACAAGGTTTACGCTGAGGGGCCGAGACGGGGACCCGGCCGCTCAGCGGTGGTACAGCAGCTGTGGTGACATGATGTCTCTGTTCCCTCCTTCAGGGAACGAGGGCTATATACATAACTAAAACGTTTCCTTTCAGTCGGTCACTATGAGTCACATCGTGACCGACGAATTGGGATCTCTACCAAAGCGCCATGGATGCTGCCCCTTCCAGTGTCCCTTTTTGGTGTAGGCTGGGGCTCACAACAAGAAAACCAGTCACTGTTAGGGTAACAGGAGGATACCGGCTCCACACGAAGGCTACAGAATCTAGCAAACGTGTTGGGGGTTGCCCAGCCCACAGCTCTACAAATATCTGTTAGCGAGGCACCACGAGCCAGCGCCCAGGAGAATGCAACACTTCTAGTAGAGTGAGCTCGCAACCGAAGCGGGCAGGGCACACCCTGTGCCTGATAAGCCAGGGTGATGGCATCCACAATCCAGTGGGCCATCCTCTGCTTAGAGACGGCCTTCCCCTTCTGCCGGCCTCCGTAAAAGACAAAGAGTTGGTCTGAGGTACTAAGGATTTGTGTATGTTCTACGTAGCATATCAAGGCTCAGACGGGACAAAGCAAAGCTAGGGCTGGTTCTGCCTCTTCTGGGGGCAGCGCTTGGAGGCTCACACCCTGATCCCGTAAGGGAGTAGTGGGAACCTTGGGCACATGGCAGGGCCAGGGCCTCAGGATTACCTGGGTGTCAGCCAGCCCAAACTCTAGGCATGAATCGTTGACCAAAAATACATGCAGGTCCCCTACCCTCTTGATGGAGGCCAGTGCAAGCATAGTTTTTATTGACAGAAGCTTCAGCTCAACTGACTGCAAAGGCTTAAATAGGCCCTGCTGTAGTGTTTTGAACACCAGAGACAGGTCCCAAGAGGGTATGGAGGGGTGCTGGGGAGGATTTAACCTTCTCTACTGTGAGGTCAGTAGCGGTTCGGAGCTCTTTCAAAACTTCTGGATTGTGACCACTGACGTTCAGGTCTCTCAGTGCCTTGGCCTGATGAACCTGCAGTAACGCCATAGCATGTAAGGCGGAGGCAGATTCTCAACAAGCCGTATAAGCACCGCCGGTCAGACCAGACAAATGCCTACAGGCCCGGGAGGGGAGTGACGGGTTTCCACGCCAGGAGGAGGCGGTCTTAGGACATCTTAGAACATCAACTGTCAAGGGTGGTGAGGGAGGAGGAACCAGCAGGCCGGTTTCTGGCAGTAAAAGGTGCCATCCATGACCTGGTGAGCTCCTCATGCACCTTCGGGAAGAAAGGCACTGGGGCGGGGCGCTGAGAACTCAGAGAAACTTATCATCCAACCTCAAGGGCTTGGGATGCGGTGGAGGTTCCCACTCGAGTCCTACACTCTTGGCGGCCCAGGAAAGCATAGAAGATATCTCTGTATCTGATTCTGGCGTTGCCACCATCCCAGAGGGTGGCAGCGCAAGCGCAGCTGAATCTTCCTCTCCAGAGAGATCTCCCTCCGATGGAGTGATCAAAATCTGGTCGTCGGGAGGAGCACCGAAGGATACCGCTGGTACGCTCTTTGAAGAGGGCCCAGCACATTCCTTTGGCAGCTCGACTGGTTCTGAAGCGCTAGAGGAGTGGTGGCCCCCCGAAGATTGGTTCCCTGAGGGGTTTGCCACCACTTTAACCCTCAGACCCCCCCGTGCTACTGCGTGAAGTAGTCCTTGCCTGGCTGCCGCCAGGACGAACACTAGATCGTAGAAGAGGCAATGGAGCCTGGCCCACAGCTCAGAGATGGTCATCTTCCTGCCATGGGAACATGACTCATCCACGAATGACACTTCAGCGTGTTTAATGCCCAGACACGTAAAGCAGCGATCATGACCATCACCTGGCACCAGGTAACGACCGCATCCAGAAACACAAGGGTGAAACAGAATCTTTAAAAAAAGATAATCCATCATCTTTACAAAGACACACCCATGTACTCTTTTAGAGAAATAGGCTATTTCAGGGAAATGCTCTTTTACAGGTGGTAGTGCAGCCTGAAGTGTGCAACCCACTCGACACAGGAACAACCACTGCTGAAGCGCCAATTGCCAACACAAAAAGCTCCCTAGAACGTGCTGAACTCGTCGTCACGATGAAGATACTGGATGGAGCAAAACGATATTGCCGCTTGGCTCAGAAGCGATAAGCTGGTGTGCATTGCACCAGCTGCCTTTTTATGCTCACACTGTGATCAGTGGCAACTGGATGCAGTCATTGCATGCCAATGTCCATTGGCTTGTTAAGTTTTCACTCAAAGTAGATTGGTCTCTCGAAGCGAGATCCCAATTCATCGGTCATGACGTGATTCGTAGTGACCGACTGAATGGGAACTCTGATTAAAGCATAGGTAAGTTAAAGCAATGCAGTAGTTCACTATTAGCTAATCAATAACTACTATTCTTTCATGCCTCCCAAAGAAATAATGTGAAAATGCATAATTCAAAAATGCAGGTCATGGTATGAATCACTCAAACATACTATCAAATCCTTCATAAGCAATTATTAATTATTTGTAACAGTATTCTAAATGACTTGAAGGCACAATACATAATTTTCATCACTAGAGGCCGAATATTCAAAACAAACAAAGAAACAAAGGCGTAGTTTGATGACGCCGTGACTGAGTGTGGAATCATGGGAGTTGTGGTCTTCATCCCCACAGCCGATGCAATCTGACAGGACTCGGGCAGAAATCATGTTCATGGATGAGCTAATGATTTATTAACATTGTAGAATGAAGCAGGGTGAGGCTGAAAGCCGTCGAAGTGAAATGAGGACACTGAACGAGCGCGACACACAGCTCAAAAGCAGCGGAGCTTTTATCATACTAGATACATTTGAAAGTTCTGTTATAATGCTACTCTGTGCAGTCGTCACCTGTCTATTAAAATGCAACATCTTAAAGCGTCTTTGTTGTTTCCATGTTTTCTGCACAATGGAAATCGAGGGGTTATGACGTCATTGGCAGACGACACGGTGTCACTAATTGCTTATTTCTCTGGATTTAAACATTCTTCAAAACATTTGGGATAATGTAAGTACACAAGTAAGCAAAATATATAACACTGTTCTAGTGGTTTTTGGATATTTTAATAAAAAAATCTTGTGCCTTTAAGTCATTGTTAGCTTTTAAGGGTTTTGTAAGGTTCTGGATCGTAATTCCTTCTAATGGATTTAGTAACACTTGAGTCCAATTATTAACAGTTTACCTAAATCACAAAGCTGCCATTACATATTGATTATGTAAGAGGTTAAATGTTAATTATAGTAGCAGTTATAATCTTAATTTATCCTGCATTAGTTTTTGATTAGTGTCACATTAATTATGAAACTGTGTATAGTTTCTTAGCAGTTCTCTGGGTGGCATGAAAAATAGCTAATAGTGAACTACTGCATTCAACTGAGTGCTATTACTTACTAATCTGTTAATCAGAGTTTCTTGTTAGTTAACTGTAGTTAATATTGTGTTACTCATTTGTTCTTGTGTAGTTATTTATTAATGACAGAACAGTATTCCACAGAGTTTGTCATTCTGTTCCTTAGCACTAAATGCAATGTTATGCAACTAATGCTGTGTTACTAAATTTATCACACAGCAGTTTCTCACCAGAGTGTCGGTAATGCACTTCCCCAAAGCGTATGTCATCCAGTTTTTCCCGGATCTCTCCTAAAGCTGCTTTGACGTCCCCAAGTGAGAAGCGTAGGGTCAGCTCATCCACCTCATGCATATCCATATCTGAGTCCTGCAAGGGACTGTTGGCTTCCTCAAAACTCTGTCATCATAAAAAGATGATCATATTCAAAAGAATCTGGTGGAATTGAACATGATGAAGATAAAACACTGTGTGTATGCCTTATGCTGAGGTATAATGAAAAAACAGAGTGTAGTAATGAGACTTGAGCGAGTATCTGCTTTATGAGGGATTCTGCCCCTCATCCACAATCTGTGGTTTCTGCAGATCTTTCTGTGCACAAATTTACTTGCCTCTCATTCGTCCACCTTTCTGCCTTAATTATTCCGAGAATAGTTGCACCACATACACTTCAAAATGGTCAAGTAAAATAAAAAGTGCTTTAGTGTAGTGTGATAATTTTATAACTTGTGAAGCCAACTGTGGTTTCGGACATGTCCTGTGTCCTGTGAATTATTTCTAGTGCCCTCATGTTCTTCTTGTCTCTTGTTGATATTTGTAACCCTTTGTGGTGAGTTTTTTTCCCCAAGTCTAGTCTAGTCCACTATTGTCAAGTCATTGTACTGTTTCTTTGTTTTGATGTATTCTTAATAATCTGCACTTGGGCTGAACTGCAACTTGCCTCCAGTGGATATTCATTAAAGCGTACTGATGAGTTCCAGTCTTCTTTAGTCATCAACTAAATCATTGCACAATTAGAAGCTGTTTTTTTTTTTTTTTTTTTACTTGCTTTCCAACACTTTGTGGCCTAGTATATACAAAGTGTAGTACGTAATGTAGTAGTAGTGTATGGCACAGTGTCCTTACTAAGGAGTCTGTCATCAAAAATGATGGTGGGCATCAGTGCTTGAAGTGGGCCAGTATGCACTGGTACACAGTACCGGCACTTCTGACATGTTGCTGGTACTGAGTAAAGGCATCAGTGTCTGGGTGATTAGAGATGACACTATAAAGCACACTACCCAGGACGTTATTTGAAGCCAGCAAACTTCTGTAAAGTTCAAGGATCCAGTAAAGGAATGCATTAGTAATATGTAATAAGTTCAAAACTGCGCTAATGCAGAAAAACATGGACGATTTCATCAGAGATGGCGGAGAGAATAGTGACTCGTGTGCAGATGGCTTAAAAGCACAAGTGTTATAATGAATGCCGGCTGAATCTCAGTTACAAATCTCATTTCGTTTTACATAAAAATATCCTACAGTTCAACTTAGAAGTAATGCCATTACTGTAAAGTAATACAGTTTTGTTTATATTGTATTTGGGATGCACTGTCATGGTTTCACCTTTCCATCAGGGAAGGAGTAAACAACCTGTCCTCACTGCGAAGTCTTCAAAAACTGAAGCATGTTGAAGTGCCTTGCACGTCACTATTAAGACCTTGCCATTGTTATATAGATGAACTAGGAACGCCACTGCAAAATACCCAAAAATGATAATGTCTCCATCTGCTGTAATGCTGAGTCATCCACATATTCAAAAATCGCACCTAAAGAAGCATTATGTATGTCAGCTTTGACTGTAAAATGCCATTGACTCATAACTAATTGCATCATAATAAAAGATTTATCTAAGTTTAAGTTTCTCACATAAAGATATTGTATGGCATCAGGAAATGCATCATGCATCATTTGTGTGTGTGTGTGTGTGTGTGTGTGTGTGTGTGTGTGTGTGTGTGTGTGTGTGTGTGTGTATATATATATATATATGTCCATTTTTGCAGTAAATTACTGTGACTGAATTTTTATCAGCTTGTTCTGTGAGGTTAGAGTTAAAGCGGGTGGGTTTAGGATAGGGGTTATTATAAATGTCACATTAGGTTAGGGGTTAGTATAAATATAACATTTTATGTATGAATACAAATTAAATATGTTATCTGTTTTATTCTACAAATAAACACAGTTGTGGAGACATTTTATCCAGAAACATTATAATCATAAGAGATGCATAAAACAAGCATAGTTTGTGGATGTAGTGACACCCAGTGTCTTAATAGTGACATGCAAGGCACTTGACCATAATTCAGTGTTTGATGCCTTGGGAGTGAGAATAGGTTGCAATAAAAAAATGAAGCAATGGATGTAGTTAAAACAAAACAAAACAAAAAACAGAATCTGGGGTGTCTGTTGTAAGACTGCATCTGTGTACCTGAAGGAAGCCGATGTGGTCGTCTGAAATAGCCTGTGCCTCTAGTCGGCCTCTGCGCTCTCGCAGCTGCGCTAACTTTGTCTCAAGCTGGGTGACAATGCTTTGTCCTCGTCCAATCACAGCCTCTCTCTTCTCCTCGATCCCACCCACCAGCTCGCTGCGGATGCGATCTACCGAGTGTGTGACGTCAGACAGGAGCTGCTCCACCTCGGACAGCTCAGCCTGAGCGTAGCTCTGTGAAAGACATTGTGCATGACAAACCTGCACTGCAAACATTGTGAGCACCATTCAAATGGACAGTTCAAAATATTTTCGGCATAAATGTTTATTAAAAGAATGATTTTAGCAAAGTTTTTAACTATGTGAAGACAAGTGATTAAACATCACTGTAAAAAAAAACCCATTGTGAAAGTTTTTCACAGTAAATTTTAAAGCTATCTATAGCTTTTCACACTTAGAAGACAATTATACCAATTTAATTCATCTGTGTGCTGCAAACTTCAATGACAATAAAGCTTGACTATAGTTTTAAAATACCTGCAAGGCGTGTAGTTTGC
This sequence comes from allo-octoploid hybrid of Carassius auratus x Cyprinus carpio, assembly GCA_024542945.1. Taxonomy (NCBI): domain Eukaryota; kingdom Metazoa; phylum Chordata; class Actinopteri; order Cypriniformes; species allo-octoploid hybrid of Carassius auratus x Cyprinus carpio. The sequence goes on along the minus strand of CM045060.1, from coordinate 23,690,725 downwards.
TATTCAGCTCAGTCAGCTGGGCATTTCTTTTGTCAATACATGTCTGGAGGTCCAGTTCTGTTTTTCCCAGGAGTCTCTATGAGGTGAGAAAAAAAATAAGTCTCTTAGATCTAAAATCTCTCTTCCTCTCAGTCTTTTGTGAATGACTTAATATCATCCATATATCATAAAGTCCACACCATGTCTCTATGATGTTCTGCTGCTGAAATACAGCTGTGGCCCTGAAAGGCCTCAGTGGGTGCCGTGATATGGCTGGGTAATTTTTCTATATGGTTGCTAGGCCACTTTTTATTGTCACGGCAGTCAAAAGAGTAAGAACAGCACATCTATGTCTTTATAATGTTCTGATTCACAGATATTCCCCTGATGCTTTTTTCACTGTAAATGCACGATTGATCGCCTTCTGCTAATTCTCGCCTGCACGCTAGGTGGAGCTGACCAACAATGCATTTTTCCTCAGTTGTGTATCTGTATATGGAGTTAACAGGCTCAGTCGAGGTGCATCGGTGCTGCGCAGATCGATCGGCGTATGACATCAAATACTACGAGAGCGATTCAAAAGCTTTAAGAGTTGCTCTCACGGTACTTCGATGTCAAACCCCGTTCAGTCTGCGCAGTGGCGATGCATATAAAGCAAGCCTAACATCTTCGCTGCTCAGTATACAGCATTAAATTAAGATAAAGTTTGGTTCTACACCAGAAACACAAACTATCTATAATGCTTACAAGAATACATCATAATATATAATTAGAGATACAATTAGCATCAAGCTACACTTGAAAATCTATGATTATTAATGTATTTGTTTAAAACCCACTTTAAACCGAGTCGAGTGCTTGTATTAACTTCTGATTTTGAACTTCCGCTTTTGATTCTGATTCTATAATAGGCAGACATGCACTCTTTGTATGTTTTGAATGCTAAACCTGTTTATCATTTGTTATAAGCATCCTTTTTTGGTAATAATCTGAATAATCGCACCTGGTGTGAATAGCCCCATAGTGATCTGTTTTTGATTTTGATTCCAAAGCATCATCGCGCTGAACTTTCGCGCCAAATTTTTGAGTTGGTTACTCTCCCCAATCCCTTGTCAGTGTCTATGAAAATTGTTTCACCTTTTTTTCCTCCAAATACTGTTCACTTGATTACTTATACAGAATCATAGCTGAATGGTGTGTGATAAGTAAGGTGCCAAAGTTTTGTCCAGATGAAGAATATGAGATAATAACTGTGATGCTTTGCTACGGCAACATTCTTTTGAGTAGACTACAAAATTATGTTGGCATTAGTGGAATTACATTGGCATGGTTCAAATCTTGACCATCATCAATTTGTAGCAGTGAATGAAGAGGTATCTTATCGATCACAAGTGCAGTATGGAGTACCGCAAGGCTCAGTACTAGGGCCGTTACTCTTCACGCTTTACATGTTACCCTTGGGAAATATCATCAGGAAACATGGTGTTAGCTTTCACTGTTATGCTGATGATACTCAGCTTTATAATTCTATTCTATACAAGAAACATCTCAAGGTTAGATTATTGTAATACTTTATTGGGTGGTTGTTCTGCACGCTTAGTAAACAAACTCCAGTTAGTCCAAAATGCAGCAGCTAGAGTTCTTACTAGAACCAGGAAGTATGATCATATTAGCCCGGTCCTGTCAACACTGCACTGGCTCCCTATCAAACATCGTATAGATTTTAAAATCTTGCTTATTACTTATAAAGCCCTGAATGGTTTGGCACCTCAGTATTTGAACGAGCTCTTGTTACATTATAGTCCTCCACGTCCGCTGCATTCTCAAAACTCTGGCAATTTGATAATACCTAGAATATCAAAGTCAACTGCGGGCGGCAGATCCTTCTCCTATTTAGCGCCCAAACTCTGGAATAACCTACCTAACATTGTTCGGGAGGCAGACACACTCTTGCAGTTTAAATCTAGATTAAAGACCCATCTCTTTAACCTGGCTTACACATAACATACTAATGCACTTCTAATATCCAAATCCGTTAAAGGATTTTTAGGCTGCATTAATTAGGTAAACCGGAACCGGGAACACTTCCCATAACACCCGATGTACTTGCTACATCGTTAGAAGAATGGCATCTACGCTAATATTAGTCTGTTTCTCTCTTATTCCGAGGTATGTTGTTCAATGAACTGATTTTAGCTGGAAAAGTTGACTGTTTGTTATTGTCCTCTTGCATTATTGACAAACTATTTTCCTGTTTCACACTGTAAAGCTGCTATATTAATAAAGTTAGAGAAAAAATAAAGAAAGCAAGCTCTACTAAGAAGAAGAACAAGAACAAAAACAAATACAATGATAAAAATAACACTAAGAAAAACAATAGGTGTTTTTAGCACCTTTAGTGCTCTGCTCCTAACTATAGATTAGAAATATTAAAGTGGTAGTTCACTCAAAAATGAAAATTCTGTCATCATTTCTTCAACCTCATGTCATTCCAAACCTGTACGAGATTCTTTCTTTTGTTGAACAAAAAAGAAGTTATTTTTAACCAAATGTAACCAAACAGTTGATGCTAGCCATTGACTTATATAGTATTTATATATATATATTCATATATTTTTATATTTAAATAGGAAATTGAATATTATTCTGTTCATCAGATGAAAGAAACTCATACAGGTTTGGATCAACTTGTGATCTATCCCTTCTTGTCCCCTCTTGGCATTGCAGTTTTGAGCTGCACTGAAAACATATTTCCACATTAGCATTTCCACATTAAAAAGAGAAACTATAACCTGTTTGCTGGCACGTTCTGTCTGCACTGAGACTGTGGTGTGTGTGCGGTGTTCCTCCAGCACACAGATGGCACAAATACACTTTTGATCTGTCCGACAGTAGACCTCCAGCAGCCGGTGGTGCTCCTGGCAGGTTCGGCCTCGCAGGGCCTCGTGAGGATCCAGCAGCTGATGGGAAGCGTAGAACGACGTCTGCTGATGTGGCAGGACGTGAATCTCACAGTATGACGCAGTGCACGTTACACAGGAACTGACGGCTTTCTTTTTCTTGCCACTGCAGACGTCACATAAAATCTGCTCGGCGTCAGCTAGCAAAGCTCCATTAATAACCGCTTTTTGCCTTGGCTTCGGTTGAGGTGGCCCATCATAGTGCATCTCTTTATATTTCTGAGCGATATGTGCAAACACACGGTTTATGCTGAGCTCAGGACGCTCCTCAAACACCCGTTTGCACAGTGGGCAGGTGCAGACTGAGCTAGAGGCCCAGTAGCCCCCGATGCAGCCCTGGCAGAAGTTGTGTCCGCATGGCGTGGAAACGGGCTCGCTGAAGAGATCCAGACAGATGGAGCAGGTCAGCTCCTGCTCAGAGAAAAGATCACCATCCAGCTGGGCCATCTTGTGCTTCTTTGACAGCCTAGAAAACATAACATATCCAAGTATTGAAAAATGACTCTGGGGTAGTTGTTGTCAGCCGGGAGACACAGTTTTCAATGAATTATTATTGATTTAAATGATATAACTCTAATTGACATTAAAATGCTAGAGGTAAAAAACAATCAAAAATTAATTAAATTAAATTAGTAAACATCGCCCATCTTTTCACTGCTTATTTAGAGTGTGTAATTCTTCCTGCTTATTCTGATGTAGATGAACAACATCTGGACTGCATCACACCTTAATCAGAGAAAGAGCACTGACTGTACCGTATGGGCTTGAAAACGGGTTTTCATTATGATGAGTGGTATTTGACTCAGTTTATAATAATCTTATATAAATGGTCATGTTTAAAATTTCCTGCAGAACTACATACATGCAGAAATGATATTATTTTGTGTTCGGTTACCTGTGTCCATCAGCAGTGTGCAGTAGGCATACGCATTTGAACTATTTCCTTATATTGCTTTGTGGGCAAATTGATGTTAAACATTACAGACATCTGTAGTAACAATCACTTTATAAACAAAGATGTACGCAGAACAACGGGTCAGTTTAGCTCATGGCATGGGCTGTCAGGCATTGCTGTCCTGTGGTGGTCTGGAGAACTAATATGGCTGATTGAGTGACTAGTAGCTTCCCCGCTAATAGTTTAGATGTCCATGAGCACTGCAGGCATAGATATCACACTGTCAATCATGACCAAACACTAGCACTAAACCAGCATAAACCAGCCTGAACCTGCATGGAACGTGTAAGCTGGACTTTTCACTGGGAGGTGCCTGAACGCGCAATCATGTGGCATTAGATGTGCCGACATATCTCAAAACAAAGGTTGTGTGCACAAACATTGTATAAAATGCTGTAAATCAGGTTTAACCATGTCTGGTTGAGTTCCTTTACTGAGTATGTTAAATACTATTCCAACATGCAGCGCATAAACTGCATCTAATGTCATTTATAATAACCGTTATCCTCAATGGTCCAGTTTGTTAGAGCATGAAATTATTTATTTAGTATACAATGTCACATAGCAGGTGTTTTATTTATTTATTTATAGGCACTCTGTTTAGAAGTACAGTCAGAGAACAGTGCTGGTAGGTGATGGATCTGATGGAGTGTAGACTCTAAACCAGCAGCGTGACTGCATGAAGAACACTAACAGACAGTCCAACTGTACCTGATAAACCAATAAAACACTCATGAAAGATGCTTAATGAATTGATACTTTAACAATGAAATGGATTTGTGGTGAGAACTGTGATAATGATTTTTGAAATCATGGTTATAAACTTTAGTAAGTAACACAGTAACACTTTATAATAACTCTCATTAATAATCATTAACAAACATTATGTAATGCTTAATGGATCATTAGTTCAACATGCCAACATGTTTCGGCCTCTGTGGCCTTCTTCAGGGCAAATTCAAAAAGTGTACAGGGGTCAATTTGATTACTATAAGGGAACACAATTCAGTCTGTTTATATTGCATTGTTTTGATAAATGATTTTTTTTTTTTCCACCTGTTGATGTATGATTCAAGGAATATTCTGTTTAATGTTACACAATAGTATACTAATATACTGTAAGTGTTGAGGTGATAAAATCATGTTTTGCACCCAAATTACAATGTGTGATATATCCCTGCCAAGCATTTAGCTAAACTTAACTAACCAACTTTTTAAACAAACATTGTTAAAGTAGTTAAAAGTCTACTTGATTTGTAAAGATGCGAAAACAGTGAATTTCGGTCATTTGGAACACTTCTTGCATCAAAATGACTGCTCATAAAGGTATTAATGATTAGTAAATGTTTATAAACATTTACAATTGATGAATAGTTTCTATTTTAGACTGGGTACTGCAAAAACATTAACAAGTTATTAATAAATAAAGATGTGCTAATAGTAGAAGTCAACAAAACAAACTAAGACCAAATATATGACCTTTACAGACTATGATTATGAGCTAATAAATATATAACATGAATAGTTTGTGAAGTGCCTATAAGCTATATTTTCACATTTGTAAATGTAAAAATGATCATTAGCTATTTTAATTTTAATGACATTTGTAAGCATTCAAAAGTACATTAACAAATAAACTTGTAAATATTGTATAATTTCTGTAAAAATCATTTGTATATTTTTAAAATGCATTGAAAGTTTAATGACATTTGTAAACATATATTATCTAATATATTAACATATAATATATTAACTAATTATCTGTTAAGCATTATATAATGTTTGTTAATGATTTATTAATGAAAGTCATTATAAAGTGTTACCAGTAACACCAACCTTCAAGCAAAGCAGTCTTTATTAACAGGACAGATCCCCAGCAGAGCATTCACACAGCTCATATAGCTGACTTACCTCTGGTTTGTTTCAGATGCTTTGTTGAATGCTGAATTATGCCTCTTCCTTTACTGGTGTGCAGTCAGTCTTTTTACCGTGACAGTGCAGGTCTCAGTGTTCATGGTGTCATGTCCAGCTGAGCATGTTTTCCTTTAACACACACAGGGATTGGCCACGGCTCCCAAAAGTAGTCAGGTAAGTCTGACAGGTTAGGCTGGTGCAAATTAGACACAGTGAAAATATGTGAGAGGAGCAGAAGTGTGTCAGAGGAGGACAATCACCCTTGAAACATGGGTAGATGAGACCACTGAATAATGAATCAGATTACAGAAGGGTGTCTTTCAGATTCAGATGGTTTCTGAGCAGGGATTCTGTGTAAAGAGAACCTGTAGACCACACACCCAGTATCACCTGAGGCTTAGAGAAGCTGACTTTAACAGTACTTAACTAGTACTTAACTAGCTCAAAGAGACCGTAGTTCTCACAATCTAAAACAACTTTTATCAAGATACAAACAGCACAGTAGCAGAACAGATGTTTGGCCATTTACTGTTAAATGCATCATTATGCAATTTGAAAGACCCACGTCTGGCAGATCAATGTGCTACCTGTTTCTTATCCAACACAGCAGGAAGAACTGTTGGAGAAGTGTAAATAGATTATATATTCAGATATACCAAGATATTGCACTCATATTACTACAGAAGAGAGGAAGTGCCACACCAAATTTGGCGGAAAAAGTTGTGCATTATAAATAAACATCCCACCTTTTAAATAAACACTATTTGAGCATAAGAAACAACATTTATGCCAGAGTGTGTTGCTGGTTTTTGGTTTTTGTTGTTGAGGTTTTCAGTATTTTGCCATTCGGATAGTCTTGGTAAATATGGCCGCTGAGTGAACAGACTTTCCTCAAAAGGGAAAGTAAAAAGTACATGTATTCATTAAAAAATGTAGCCGTGCAGAGTGTAAATGTTGCTAATATCACTGATGTTCCATCCAATTACAAAGTAGCCAAAAAGAGAGTTAAGTGATCAAGCACATTTACTAAAAAACACACCCAACTGCCTTCTGCACGGCCACAAAAATAAATGAATAAATAAACAAATACATTTTTTTACGATAAGCATGGGGTGGAAGTACACTATATATCATAGCCACAATATCATAATTTTCATATGCTATGGTATTAGCCCTGGGTGGACACTATAGGTGGCACAAATGGAAACATTTCACTACACAATAAAGACCACGAGTCATTCTAAATGTACAATTTTATCTATTTCTTTTGAATAAAAATGTTTAATGAAACTGAAAATAAGGGAAATTAAATTAATCAGCAGGTGATGACTGGAAAGCTTCATTTGATCAGGTTTTCTGGACCAAAGGATAACTTCCTTCTTCAGATAAACAACTCTTCCTCCTGTGGAGGTACATTAACATTCAGGAACTGCTGTGTTCTCCCTCGAGCTTGTCATGTGTGGAAGACAGGAACGAGGACAGCATTCCACCGATCAAAGACTGATCCCATCACCACGTGCTTTTGCACTGATCACAGTCCTTCATTCTTGAGTCCCAAGTGTGAACGACCACTCAGACTGACCAAACCGGCTGTGAGAATGATAATGTGCATTTGATCAGATACTGGAACTGGAGTACAAGGTTATGAGATTCATTATGTGAATGCTTGGCTAAAGAGATGAGTCTTTAATCTAGATTCAAACAGAGAGAGTGCGTCTGAACCCCAAACATTATCAGGAAGGCTATTCCTAAACGCTGGAATAGCCTTCCTGATAATGTTTGGGGTTCAGACGCACTCTCTCTGTTTGAATCTAGATTAAAGACTCATCTCATCAGACTCATCATATGATCATATTTTGTTGACCTGGTAAGGGTGAAGAGACACAAATCCACGACCTCAGAATCCATTCATTTCACTAAACAGTGATTCTACATTTACATTTAATCATTTAGCAGACGCTTTTATCCACAGCGACTTACAAATGAGGACAACAGAAGCAATCAAAATCAATTGAGAAAAAAGAGCAATGATATACAAGTGCTATAACAAGTCTTAGTTAGCTTAAAGTTGTACACATAGCAAGGGTTTTTAAAATATAATTAATAAAAAGAAAGGATAGAGCAAGCTAGCATTAGAGGTCTATGTGCAAAGGTTTATCAGATTGTATATGTATAAAATTAACTATGTGCATAAGAAACTGCAATGTTAAACTGAATATGTTTGTATGTTTCACAAAAAAGATACTGAGAAGAACAATCTCCAGTAAAGTCACTAAAGTTACTAAGACTGCTTTCTGGAGGTCTTTTCTGGAGTACGCTGTCTGTTAAGCCTTTGCTCAAGCAGTGCAACTGATTAGAACAGAATACATCTTCTAGAAGCACATCTCAGAAGTTTGGCTTGTTCTCTTGCCACTCTCCTTGGCTGAAGTGTTTAGTATTCTTGTAGCCAGTGCTTCCACAAGAAATCAGCGAGAACTTGCCTCCAGAGCTTGTTGTAGCGGTGTTTAAGAGCATACTCACCTTTTTGGTGCGGACAGTGCCTCTAACTTTTGAGTTAGCAGTATGGCAGGCAAGGGTCTGGTGTTCATGATGGTTTGCAACATGGGTGTAACTAGGACTGTATGTGGCATTCTTGTGGAGTATGTTGTCAGTGCTGTGTTTAAGCACCGTGCAAATCCCACCGATTTCTACTGAGGGGGCCCTCAGGGACTGCTTGCTTAGGGCCCCCAAAACTCTAAAAACACTTAAACTTAGACAGATTGCTTAATGGTGTACAGACACCTTTATCCTATTTTTATTATTCTCGGGTTATGTAAAGTAAGTTCAATCTGACCTAAGGTTGGCCACACACTTTTAAGGCTGATTTGCACCCTCGGATGATCAGGGGCCGTGGCACGATTCGACGCTGGTCGCAAAATATCTTTTGGCCAAAAACAAATAAAATCCTCTATTGTATGTTCTCATTATGATAATTAAACTGCTCCCGGTCGAGACAGAGCGTCCCTGAATCCAATCGTAAATATCAAACAAACTCTTGATACCGGTGATAACCATTGAGAGCGAGCAAGCGTCACGCACCGGATGATGTATAGCTGAAACCTGGCAGCCACAAACATACTGAGAAACAACACCACCCATATTCTTCATTTCTATTTTGTTTTTCACTGTATAACAGAACATGTGCCAGGAGAGCCAGCTGACAACGTTGATTGTCCTCCATGTGTTTTCTTCCCTAGTCAGGTTTATATCGCTTGAAACGGTCTTAATGTAAGTGGTCTCCCATGGTTTTAAAATCGGTTAAGATTTGAAAATAGTCTAGTGTAAATAAGCACGTACTACCTGGGACCTTTAGACTGTAAAAAAAAATTGGATGACGAGTCTCCTGTTCCTTCACTGTAGAAAAGTGAAGCCAAAATGCTGTCATCTTGCGCTGACGATGTTTTTTTGGAGGATATGAATCAGTGATTCGTTTGGAGCCAGAGTCGCAGTCGTGATCGTGAGCTGGAGGTTCAGTATCAAAGTCTCGCCCAAACTCCCGCAGACCCAATAACAAGCACACAATCATTAGTATCAAATAACTAAGAGCAAAATTATTAGAAAAATTTAACACTGTAAAGACCTTGTTTCAGACGACCACCGGGACAAGACCACAGGAAACAGATGATTCTTCTGCACAATCTGACTTTGCTTCAGCCTGGAATTGAACTGCTGGTTTCCTCTGCTCAGAGGAGAACTGGCCCCCCGACTGAGCCTGGTTTCTCCCAAGGTTTTTTCTCCATTCTGTCACTGATGGAGTTTTGGTTCCTTGCCGCTGTCACCTCTGGCTTGCTTAGTTGGGGACACTTCATTTACAGCGATATCGTTGACTTGATTGCAAATTATTGCACAGATACTATTTAAACTGAACTGAGCTGCATGATGACATCACTGAATTCAATGATGAACTGCCTTTAACTGTCATTTTGCATTATTGACACACTGCTTTCCTAATTAATGTTGTTCAGTTGCTTTGACGCAATCTTTTTTGTTTAAAGCGCTATATAAATAAAGATGACTTGACTTGACTTGACTTAAGCCAACGTGATAAGAACGTCCTAAAATAATAGAAACGTAAAATGTAATTCGATTTTTTAGTTTGCGTCACGTCCCATCTGTTTACATGGAGAGGGCGGGGTTTAGATGGTGATGGAGATGTTTGGCTTCACTCTTCAGGACGTGCGCGGCACATTTGCCTGGGACAGAAGACTCCAGTGAGGTCCTCCAGACTGGGAACGCTTTATGTGTTCTCCTCCGAAAACACCTCTCCTCTTGTCTGCATCACTTCTTAACCTACGGCAACATACTTCCTCCATAATACTTATAAAATTGCTCTAATGCAAGTCTTCTTCTCTCCTTTGAGCATGGAGTTGTCTGTAGATGTCAAGAGCTGTGATCTTATCTGCCACAGCTTTGAGATGTAGATGATATCACAGACGTGTCATCACGTCACATTCAGTTTAGGTGGGTAAGAAGATTTGGGTTTTACCATCTAATGATTTCACTACAAATATACCTGCATGTCCGTCTGCTGTCTCAGTTACTCCAGGGTATGTTTTCAAGGTGTATTGCGTTCCATTTTTCTCCTGTCAAAGACTTGTTGCTTTGTTCATCAAGGACAGCTACATGTATTCTGGATCCTATAGCTGCTGTCAGGTGGTGATTGTGTTCCAGGGTGTGGGCTGGCGTCCTGTCGAGAACCCTGTGTAAGATTCAGAGTTACAGAGGACTCTGTATCATCTGACCTCTACTGTACAGACCGTGACATAGGCTGCAGAGTTATGTTGGCATTTGTGGACAGGCATAGAGCGGGGGAACTATGAAGTCACTTTGTAGGCAAAACCCCGGAAGCGAGTTAGCATTTGAGGACTTCCGGTTCCATCGTCCCAGAGTCAATGGGTTTTTTGAATGGGATTTTGGTTAAATCCCTAAAATAAGGTCCGTGGTTCACACAGGCTCAAGATACTTCCACGTTTTATTCTACGACATAAAACACCATTTATACTTCACTCGTGATTTATTTTAAACTGTTACGTTAAAGACGGTTGCTAACAAGTTGCTAAATGGGACTACAGGCGCTGGTGGAGACATTAAACATCATTACTCCGAACGGTTGATCAATTTACAGTATTTTCCAGTCGTAGTATAATTTGTAATACAATTAATTGTAGAATAACCAATTAATAGTTTCCCACATTTTATATTGTTGGTCGACGATGTATTTTAGTTTTGCCCTGAAATGCAACACAAGTCTTCAGATGGAAGATGCTTGTTTTATCTCTTTCCTGCTGATGCGGAGACTCTGGGTTCGTGAGGTAAACTCATATTATGATTATTCCATGTAAACTCCACATTTACCAGCTCAGTCACGGTGAAAGAGAAACTTAAACAATGCATAGTGCTTAAAGCCACGTTCAATTTAAATGTTTACAGCCACATGAAGCTGTTAGAAAACATATGAGGATTTCCTAAAGCAAGGATAAAATAACATTTTGTGTACCCACCCTTACAAAGCTGAAACGTGGTACTATATTCACTAAAATAAGTTTATTCTTATTATATCCAAAAACTCACTCACTCTGCTGTTAATAGATTAAACGCACTAGAATTTTATTGAATATAACATTGAGACACATTTTTAATTAAATATTCATATTAATCAAGGATTTGACTTTTAATGTACCTTATTTTGAAACACACAGAAATGTGTGCTTTCATATGTCCTTTAGTCATGATTATTGCATTTATTCACTATACTATTTATTATTATTAATGTCTCATTTCAGTTTTAGTTTGGCTCTAGTTTTGTATGTATTCCAGTTTATATGAAAATGATTAAAATCCATATACAAACTAAATCCTTTTCACTGAACGTGTTAAGTTTGATAAAGTTGTGGGAAGCGTGGTGCTGGTGACGCTGAAGTCGAGCGAACGTAGTTCGTTTATAGCCTAAGTTTAGCTTTTAATTTCTGCCGCTTTTATTTAGGCTTCAAAATTCATAAAGGTTATATTATTTTGTGAAGATTATCTTGGACAAAACGTCTAATTTCATGAACTATGGTTGAACACAGAGCTTATTTTTTGCAATAATCCAAAAGTCCTTGGAAAAATCCTATCGAGGGAACCAGTGTTCCCTAACAGCCTACACAGTGACATCACAGCTGCCCCACTCTATGACCTATTCTATTATTTATTAAAAAACACCTTTTACCCAGCCAAAAACAGCTATTTTGGCCAAAACCTGGATATTTTAGGCAATATAGAAATCCTGGTCAGGACGTGTCCTGGGAAAATGGCACGTTTAGTCACCCTATAATAGCATGTAAGGATGAAAAAACAAACAAAAACATCAAGCTAGCATGGACACTCACTGCTTAAGAATTAAAATGACTTCAAACAAATGTGGGATATCTTGATTTATTGAACAAGTGCTTCAGAAAAGACAAGATCAAGCAAACTCGGGTCCATTACTGATGACTGGTCTGTGAGGAAAGGCATGATTCAGTGTTTGGTAGCTAGTCTGCGGTTTACTCATAGATCCAGTCTTGTGCACAGCTCTTGTAAGACACCAGCTCCTCAGGCTTGAACCACAAGCTGATCTCTTTATTTGCACTGTCCACAGAGTCACTGCCATGGATGATGTTCCTGAGGAAAAAATCAAGAAAAAGGGTCAGTCATCTCTCCTTCATCACCCTGCTTACACACATCTTGAAGTATCACATCAGAATCGAGTGATGGAAACGCTGAAGTCAATTAAAATCAACCACAGAAATGTTTTTACGCTCGCTTGAGGTGTTTTTTGACTTGTGTGAAAAAGGGTTAATGTGAATAACGGGAGATGGAAGTGCATTGTGAATAAATTCCTCCAAGTGCATCAAAAAAAGTCATGTGACTTTGCGCTATGGGGCGGTAAATCCTGACTAACCAGCAGACCGATCTCATTCCACAGCATCTGAAATGTTATGGTCATTCAGAAATGTCCGAGCAAAGTCTGTCGAAGTATTTCTGTACAAGTGCCTCCCAGAACTGTTAAACGACGGCGTTCCCAAACAGCAGCATCCACCTCCGAAAGCAGTAACCGCACTCTTTGTGTTTCGTCTGCTCGCTCTGAGCTGCAAGTCATTATATATGAAAATTATTATATCCAGTAGCTTCTCCTTTTCTTAGTGATGTATAGTGCCAGTTTATCAGGAAGTGACGATTTTGTTCTCTTTGACTTGTTGGATGGAAACAGTGCTTGTTGGCAAATGTGTGTGATATTCCAATTTTGAGCAACAGTTAAAACTGATCATGAAATCGATAATTACCCTGTTTAAAAAAAAGAAAAAAAAACCCCTCCTTTTTTCTGATTGGTTAATGTGGCATTTTGGGCGGTACCTGAGTTCTGATTCGTTAGCGTTAGACCAGACCGGGGAATAAAGTGAAACAGGATATGAAAGGACACAGTGATGCCTGGAACCACTTTGATCATGAACACTTCTGTACAGCACCAATCCATCATAAACACAACGTTAGGAGAACAGGGCTGTAACAGAACGTTGTGAACTCCGCTTCAGCTGCCCGCTGTTCAGCGCACGGTTAATAGAAGAGCGCATCCACGAGATACACATCAGACTAGCACGCTCACGTTCATGTGCATCCTTTTGTGCAGAGAGAAGCTGTAATGTTACGTTTATGTTGTGCATCAAGGATATTTGATTCATCTCATAGGATGTGCGTATCCCAAAAGCAACTATGGTTGCAAGTTCTGTTGTTCCCAATAGATTTCAGTGGAACGAACGACCACTTTAGGAAACGCACCCCTGGCTAGCTAACTAAACCACACTCACCTGCCCACTTCAATGCAGAAGTCGCCCCTGATGGTGCCGGGTTTGGAGTCCGCAGGATTGGTCTCTCCCAGCATCACCCTTCCAGTCTTCACAACATTCAGACCCTCCCACACCTAAAGAGAAAGAGTTCGTTAAAGATCAACTCAGCCCGTGGTAGAAAGCTCGCTGCAGCGGATGAAGAGCGCTTACCATCGCAGCAACCGGCCCGGAGCTCATGTACTTGACCAGTCCAGGATAGAAAGGCCGGTCCTTCAGGTCGATGTAATGCTGCTTCAGCAAGTCCTCAGACGCCTGTCATATCACAGCGGGAGAAACCGTCAGGCTTGCTTCATTCATTCATTCAGAGGAAAGCTGTAAAGCCGTGGCTGACCTGTCCTCACACAGTATCCCTAGCCAGCACACTGAACCTAACTCCCCCAGTCCCCTGTGAAGACTGCATCAGATCCAGCGCTCCACTCACGTCAGTCAGCACCATCTAGACAACTACTGCACATGATCGGATTCAAGTACACTGCTGTTTCACACATGCATGGTCTTCACATGATGGACAATTAACTACTCTTTACAGAAATAAGTGACAGAGTGTCAAGTTTCTTTAATACTATTATAGGCATTTAATAATAATGGCATCTTAAGTATACATTAATAGAAATTAGAGCAAGTTCAAATTATTATTTAAAATGTTTCAACTTTCTAAGTTAGTTTAGTAAATATTATGTAAAATATACACTTAACTGCAGGAATTGTTCTGAATGTTATTCATCTTTAACTCGTCAGTAAATGGTTTAAATGGTGTGTCCTACACGGATCACACCGGGTCTGTCAGGTGTCTGCTGGACACGGAGTGGACCAGGAGGATTCAGAGGTCAACGCACCTGGAGGAACTTCATGGCCACCAGGCGGAAGCCCTTCTGTTCGAAGCGCTTGACGATTTCTCCGATCAGGCCTCTCTGGACGCCGTCCGGTTTGACGGCGATGAAGGTGCGCTCGGTTTTGGCAGCCATAGTTCTGAGACACAAGAAAACCTTTTGAAAGACGTCTTCAGCACAGATGACACTGTACTGTGTAACCAAAATACCAGAAAGAGCCAGAAGAAGGTGGTTTTAGGCATAATGAGGGACTTGTTATCAGAAAGGAGCCTGAAATACACCGGCACTCTTAAATGTCTGTGCTTTATCACACAAGTCAACGCAGCTTGATCGAATAAATTACAAATCTCCATGCAGTTTTGTGTCGTTCTTATTTAAACATTAATACTGATTATGGAGGTGATTGTGTAAAGAGATTGAAGTGAATAGAGTACACACACACAGAATCGGGACACTGCTCCAGGTTAACGGAGCTGGACGCTTGTTCTGCACACTGTGCTTCAGTCTTTCTCTGTTATATACTGTAGTACACCAGATTACATTATCTTGTGTTTCAGATCGTTCACGACCCTGAGAGCACACACACTGAATACAGCACATCTACTCAACATGCATTTACATCTGCAAGACTTCCGTCTGCAGTATCTCCACAAGACGTGTGCTATCAGCTGATAAACAGAGGTTTGTGATTCAGAATGATGCAAGTCTGCTTTTTCCAAGACACTTCTCCGACAGGTGCTCTGTTTTAGGTTCTTAGGTTTTTATGCCAAAAATAATGTAAATTATGGCATTTTGGAAAGGTTTATGGAGCCAGAAATATGACAACAACTTGAACTGTATAAATCTGAATTCTAGTGTGAATTAACAAAACTGAATATGTGGCATTTTAGCAGGTTTATTATTTTTTTTTTAATAGTTTAATTACTTTGAAGAATTTATTTTTATGTGCGCACACATACCAGACATGGATCAAAACACTCGGCTGAATTATAAAAGAGAGGTGGCACTAAATCAAGAGCAGTCTAGGGCCAGACGGTCCTCCACTACAGACGACTCAGATGCCCCGGATGTCTCTTTCCTGACGTGTCTAGCGGTCACGTGGCCCCTGATTCCGGAAGTGAACCTGCAGGGGGCGCGCACGCGCGTCTCGCCCAGTATAACACAAAGCCCTGGTTTCTGTAGGGGAGCGTTCATTGGTGTGAACACATCTGTATTCACCATAAAACACCAAATTCACATACAAGCCAAGTTCAAGTCCAGCTCGAAGCGCGACAAACGCGTGAAAGCCGCGCAGCAGCCATATGCGCCACGTGCTTCCGCCGCCGCGTCCGTTCCGACGAGTGAACACGATTCTGTCGCGATGTAGGCCTGAGATTGTGTGTGTGTGTGCGGATAAAGCGACAGCGCTAACATGACCAAAGAGAAGTGTTCACTAGCTAAAGCGACGGCTGTTGCACTACACTACAGTACAGTACGAATGTTTGATGATTGATTCGAAAGAGAAAGTGCTAGTCTGCATACTGCTGGTGAACACGGAGCCTGCGTGAACACATAAACGGCGCAATACAGGCACACACGCCAGATTCAGACTGTCTGTCTCTCTCTCACACACACACTTACACACACTCACGGGTGAGACGGAGAACCGGTGGATCCTGGGGACGGAAGTGAGAAGACGGGGCTCCGGGCGCGGCGCTCATATAAAGGCCGGCCTCTGGGGGCGTGGCTAGTGACGAACGCTCAAACATTATATATATCTCACAATCAAAGCTCGAGTCTCTTTCTGCTGTTTAATCACGGTTTCTGAATGAACAGATTAATTCCTTCAATTCCCAAATAAATGAATTAATAAGTGACAGGTTACAGATCGAAAATTACTATTTCAATATACATAACGT
This sequence comes from allo-octoploid hybrid of Carassius auratus x Cyprinus carpio, assembly GCA_024542945.1. Taxonomy (NCBI): domain Eukaryota; kingdom Metazoa; phylum Chordata; class Actinopteri; order Cypriniformes; species allo-octoploid hybrid of Carassius auratus x Cyprinus carpio. Next base: position 23,674,285 of record CM045060.1, on the reverse strand, counting down.
GTATTAAACTAATGTCAAACAATGAACTTTTTGCCAAATTTAGGCATATATACTGTTCATAAAACTAAGGTGTAAATTGAGTATTTTTTTAATACAAAGACAAGGAAATTACAGTGAAATTTGGCAAAAAAAAAAAAAAAATTCTGTTTAATTAAACAACAGTTGGTATATGTTGATGTGAACAACCAAAAGGCAAAAGCAGAGGCCCGTTTCAGAAAGGAGGTTCAGTTAAAACTCTGAGTGTGTGAACCCTGAAACGAGGGAAACTCTGGGTTTTCTGTTTCAGAACGAGAGGTTTGTCAAACCCGGGAAAGCAGAGTGAGTTACCGTGGTCCCAGCTGAAAACAAAACACACAAAAAAACGCTAAAACCAGCCTAAGCTTAATGACTGGTCTTAGCTGGTTTATGCTGGAAGCAGCTGGTTTTAGCTGATCTCCCAGCCTGGCTAAACTGATTTTAGTTGGTTGGCCAGCTGGTCTCCCAGCCTAACCAGCAAAGACCAGCCTGACCAGCCTACAAATGGCCAAAACCCCTCTAAAACCAGCCTGCTGACCAGCTATGACCAGGCTGGATGACCAACTAAAACCAACCATCCAGCTTAGGCTGGTTTTAGCTGTTTTTCCAGGAGGGGTAACTTACACTGTGAACCTAACCTGGGGTGCGTTTCCCAAAAGCAACTATGGTCACAAGTTCCTTTGTTACCAATAGAGTTCAATGAAACTAATGGCACTTTTACTGTGTACAGTACCTGGTACTTTCTTCAGTACCACCTTGGCTGAGGTTCAAGCAAGCCTTACCATTACCAAACTGTGACGTGTGGACCCTGCTGATCACTGACTGGCCGAAGAGAAATCACCACTAACTGTGTCATTGACTTGCGGCAGGAAACACTAGACCTGTTAGATTAAATCAGCACAGTCAGCGAGGACCGAACGTAACATTTTTTGAAAGAATGCAACAGTTTTGAATGAGCGCACTTGTTTTTAAACAAAATAATGGCTGTTTCGTGGTCTGTTGTGGAAGTATAGACATTCCTCTCGTTGCTAGCCAAGGAGTGGATCCCGCGAGAGTTTAATGGGACGACGTGGAATGAAGAAGTTTTAACGTCATGTCTATAATCCCGCCCACTCTACAGCGGTACTAAACCGTAGTGGAAACACAAACCAAGCTGAGCTGAGCCGTACCATGCGGAAAAGTGCACTAACAACCATAGTTAACTAACGATGCTATTGGGAAATGCACCCCTGGTCAGAAGCAGGTTTTCTTCATTAAACCCAGAGTTTCTTTTGGTCTCCTCCCCCTTTTTAAAGCGTAAACAATGTTTGAAAACCTTATTCATTCATGCTGCAAAATAATGCTTTTCTTACTGAGTATTTTGTGTCTTATTTCAAGAATAAATTCAAATTCAACTGAAAAATTCAAATCAAGATGCATTTATATATGATAAAATTATATAAGACGTTTAGTCTTGGTTTCCTGGGGGAAACAAATGCATTTTAAATGCATTTTATGTTTCTTACCCCATTGGCAGATAATTTGCAAAATTTGAAAAATGCACTTAAATTATTAGTACTCTAAATATCTTATTTCACTTTTCTTATGTAGAAAATGCATCTTGATTTAAGAATTTTCAGATATTTTGACTGGAAATAAGACACAAAAAAATCTAGATAAGAAAAGCATTTTTTGCAATGCATGCGCATTCATTCAGTGCATATATTCTCATCATGCAGACACGGTCAAAATGACAAAAATGGCATGTCCTTTCATACAGGATCCTATTGATGAGGAGACTACATTAAGTCGTTGGAAGGTTGTTGTTTTTTTCACATGCATATGAGCTGATGTAGAAAACAAGTAGCAGCTACTTAGCTTGAGTTAACAGTTCAAAAGGATCTCTTTCCATGGTAGAGCACAGGAGGATGATGATGATGGTGAGATCTGAGGATTGCAGGAAGGAGAGAGAGTCCCGTAAATGTTGTGTATAGACTTCAGGACCAGTCAATGGCTATGTTTAAATGCAACCAAATAATCTGTTTGTAATCGGATTGATGGCTCAATCAGACTGAAAAGCCTTTATGTAAACACCTTAATCCGATTGAGCTCGACCCGAATGAAATTTCGATCGGATTGAAGGGGGTGGTTTAATCCTCCTCTAATACGATTGAGAGTGCACGTAAACACTCGATCGGATTGAAGGGGGTGGTTTAATCCTCCTCTAATACGACTGAGAGTGCACGTAAACACTCGATCGGATTGAAGGGGGTGGTTTAATCCTCCTCTAATACGACTGAGAGTGCACGTAAACACTCGATCGGATTGAAGGGGGTGGTTTAATCCTCCTCTAATACGATTGAGAGTGCACGTAAACACTCGATCGGATTGAAGGGGGTGGTTTAATCCTCCTCTAATACGACTGAGAGTGCACGTAAACACTCGATCGGATTGAAGGGGGTGGTTTAATCCTCCTCTAATACGATTGAGAGTGCACGTAAACACTCGATCGGATTGAACCACAAAACTGAAAGGAATGTGCATGTGCAATAATGCAGAAATAACGAAATGACGTATGACGCGCGGAATGAGCGGCTCTTCCTTTTGAATAAAGTGTTGTGTAAATGCATGTCCTGTCATTATAAAACTCTCCTTTCACTCGGCTTCTGAAGTGGAGCAGGACAACCTTGTTTTGGATACTCATCCACAGGCAATCCATTTTGGGTGTAGGGAGTTTTTTTTTTGCATGATAAAGCACTGAAAAACGGTTTATATGTATATTTATCCATAAATGGATAAATATTAATAAATGGATAAATGGATAAATATTAATTCTGCTGTTAAAAACAAATAAAGAAACCGTGTAGGAGAGTGGTAATTATGTGCAAACAGTGAGAAACTCTATATTTGTGCAGTGTGCGCATGTCAAAAAATAAAAAAATTCAGATTTGAAGCTTGTGACATAAATGCGCACATCAATCCGATCACTTTATTTAGCGTTCAAGTAAACACTACATTCAGATTCATCAATCGGACTGAATTCAGAACCAAAATTGTGCATGTAAACGTAGCCATCGAGTGTGAGAAGTAAAGGTGTGTATTGGTGCGTTCAAGTCATCTCGTATCGATCATATTTACGAGTTGAATGCACATGAACGCCACCACAATATCGTAAATACCAGTGGGGAGCTCGGGATTTTCTTTAAGCCCCGATCTGTACGAGTTGGGGGCGTGTCAGTGATTAACATGGCGGAATCAATGGATGCAACGTCTGTAGTTGACGGTAAATTTTAATTGAATTTCAATGTTTACTAGTCTATAAACTGTCATTTATCATGATCATCATTAATCTTGTTATAAGCAGCAAGTTAATGATTTACAACTAAAAATCCTAACATTTGTGCACCTTTAGACGAGAAATGGTTTGATTTGCAACATTGCACATGGCTTTAACATTTTTTTTATCTCTCCGTTTAGCATTTTTCTATAAGCAGAGTTATTAAACCTTGCTGTAATTTCTTGCTATTCATTAAAAGAAGGTACAGCGCCATCTTGCTCCGACGAAACTGACTTGAACGCACCTCACGTCGTCAGCACGACTTCCCTCCTCCTACGTACGAAATTCCCAGGAGGACTTGAACACACCATATGTACTGGTCTTGATTGGGCGGTGACAGGTGCAGAGGATTAGTATTCACGTGACTGGGATCATGCTGGATTGGGGATTGGGTCTGACAAGGCTGGTGTTTCTGTGACTGCTGCCTGTGTTCTGGACCGATGTAGCGGGGACTCAGCTTACTGCAGGGCAGCTGGAGACGGATGTCCCGCATCAAGAGCCAAACCTTATCTCCTGGTTGATAGTGTGGAGCAGGTAGGTAGTGGGAATTGACCTGGGTCTTGTATCTCTGAACTGCCTGCTGCAGGTGGACATGAGCTGAATCCCATACCCTCTCGCTCTCTCTGAACCAGTAGTCCACTGCTGGTACCTCCAATGGCTCTCCGGACCACAGGAAAAGGGGAGGTTGAAAGCCAAGCATGCACTGGAAGGGAGTAAGGCAGGTGGTACTTTGCCTGAGGGAATTTTATGCGTACTTGGCCCAGGGACGAAAGCAGTTCCAGCAGTATTGGTTACTGTGGCCTGTAGATACGTAAATACCTCCCAATTTCCTGAATCTTCCACTCATTCTGGCAATTGGATCAAGGGTGATATCCAGAGGTGAGGCTTACTGATACACCCAACAGTTGGAAGAAAGCTTGCCAGATCCTGGAGATGAATTGGGGCCCACAATCGGATACAATGTCCTCTGGGAATTCTGAAGACATGACATACAGGCTTTGGAAAACCGGTCAACTACCACAAGGATGCAAGTATGGGAGTATGCTTCTGGAAGGTCCATGACAAAATCAACCCTGATGTGGGACCAGGGCCAGCGAGGAATGGGTAGTGGTACCAGTTTGCCTTGTGGGAGATGACGGGGGGTTTTAGTGCTGGCACAGACTGAGCATCCTCTGACAAATTAGAAGACTTCTCAAGCCATGTTCGGCCACCAGTAACGGTCTTGAAGGAGCAAGAGGGTTTGCTGACTGCCTGGATGTCCAGAGCCCGGAGACGAATGGATTGAGTCCAGAAGGGAAAGGCGGAGAGCTGCAGGTATGTATGTCTTCCCTTCTGGACCTCCCGGCAGAGCAGGTTCTGTGAGAGTAGCTTGACGGAACTCCTCCTCAATGAACCACTGAATGGGACTTACGATGATGGCTAGAGGGAGGATAGTTTCTGGATGAGTACGTTCTTGATCAGGTTGGTGAATTCTGGATAGGGCATCTGCCCCGGTGTTCTTGGTTCCAGGTCGGTAAGTCACAAAGAAATTGAAGTGAGTGAAAAAGAGAGTTAAGGTGCTTTGCTTTTCTGAGGTATTAGAGAACCCCCAGGTTACGGTGGTCTGTGGTTACCTGAAAAGGATGAATGGTCCCCTCCAAAAATTGTCTCCATTCCTCCAATATCATAATTTTGCTCCGCCTGGCTAAGTTTTTGGGAGAAACAGGTGCAAGTATGTAATTTAGGACTCTCTCTGGAGTATTGGGACAACACTGCTCCAACACCCCCTGTAGAAGCATATACTTCAACGAGGAAGGGTCGCTGGGGATCAGGATGTGCTAGGGTAGGAGCAGTGCAGAAGACTTCTTTCAGCTGCTTAAAGTTTTTAAGGCCTCAGGTGATCAGTAAAGAATATTTTGGCTTGTCTTTAAACATAGAAGTGAGTGCAGCTGAGTAAAAACTTAAATGGTTGATGAACTGACGATAAAAGATAGCGAACCCCAGAAAACGCTGTAGGTCCCTGACAGTTGAAGATTATGGCCATTCACAGATTGCTTGAACCTTGTTATTACCTTGTGGACTGATGATATACCCGAGGAACTGGTGGTATGGTGGAGCTCGCACTTCTAAATCTTGAGGTAAAGATGGTATTCTCTCAGGTTAAGAAGGACCTGCTCCACGTGTTGGCGATGTTCGGCCTGGTTCTAGGAGTAAATAAGTATATCACCTATATAGACCAGAGGATGTGGACCAGAGGATGTGGATAGGGAAATTTGACCATTTGAGAACTGAGTGCCCAGTAAATCAATACAAGGACGTAAGCCTCCGTCCTTCTTGCCAACACAGAAGAAACTCAACGCAGCTGGTGAGGTGGACGGGCAGATGAAACCTTACCTGAGAGCCTCCTCAATATATTCCTCCATAGCTTTTTGCTCCGGCATCGACAAGGGGTATACTCTAACTTTAGTGAGTATAGCACCAGACAGCAGGTCGATAGCACAGTCCCATGGCCGGTGAGGGGGTAAGTAAGTCCTGCTTACTGAATGCATCCTGATATGTCTGGGGGGGGGGGGGGGGGGGGTTTGTTCTCCTCCGGCCAGACGAACCAGCAGGTCGATGCATGCTGCAGCAGAGTTAGATTCTGCAACGGGCTCATCATGATATCTCCCAAGGGTAACATGCAAAGCGTGATAAGTATAACAGCCCTAGTACTGAGCCTTGAGGTACTCCATACTGCACTTGTGATCGATATGATACCTCTTCATTCACTGCTACGAATTGATGGCAGTCATATAAGTATGATTTGAACCATGCTAATGCACTTCCATTAATACCAACAAAGTTTTCTTGTCTATTCAAAAGAATGTTGTGGACAAATGCAGCACTAAGATCCAATAGCACTAATAGAGAGATACAACCATGATCAGATGATAAGAGCAGGTCATTTGTAACTCTACTTAGAGCAGTCTCAGTATTATGATACTACCTTTTCTAGTACTGTATCTTGGACAGAAAAGCGAGATTTGCGATTGGTCTGTAATTAGCTAGTTCTTTGGGGTCAAGTTGTGTGTTTTTACTGAGAGGCTTAATTACAGCAGATTGAAGGTTTAGGAGCTTAGATGGAATAGGGTCTAACATACATGTTGTTGGTTTAGATGATTTAACAAGTTTATACAATTCTTCCTATCCTATAGTAGAGAATGAGTGGAACTGTTCCTCAGGAGATCTATAGTGCACTGTCTGATGTGATACTGTAGCTGACGGCTGCATGGTTACAATTTTATCTCTAATAGTATCGATCTTGGAATTAAAGTAGTTCATAAAGTCATTACCGCTGTGCTGCTAGGAAATGTCAACACTTGTTGGTGCTTTTTTTTCGTTAATTTAGCCACTGTATTGAATAAATACATAAGATTATGTTGGTTTTCTTCTAAAAGAGATGAAAAGTAATCAGATCTAGCAGTTTTTAATGTTTTTCTGTAGGATAGGTTACTTTCCTGCCAAGCAATACGAAATACCTCTAGTTTTGTTTTCCTCCAGCTGTGCTCCATTTTCCGGGCTGCTCTCTTTAGGGTGCGAGTGTGCTCATTATACCACGGTGTCAGACTGTTTTCCTTAACCTTCCTTAAGCGTAAAGGAGCAACTGTATTTAAAATGCTAGAAAAGAGAGAGTCCATAGTTTCTTACATCATCAAGTTGTTCTGAGGTTTTGGATATGCTAAGGAATTGGGATAAATCAGGAAGATTACTTACAAAGCAGTCTTTTGTTGTAGAAATGATGGTTCTACCATACTTGTAACAAGGAGTAGAATTTACAGTTTTAACTATATGGAGTTTACACAAGACTAAATAATGATCTGAGATATCATCGCTTGGCTGCATAATTTCAACACCGTCAACATCAACTCCATGTGACAGTATTAAATCTAGAGTATGATTTCGACAATGGGACCTGACACGTGTTGTCTAACCCCAAAAGAGTTCAGAATGTCTAGAAATGCTAATCCCAAGGCAGTTTTATCATTATCAATATGGATATTAAAATCATCAACAATTAATATATGGTGCCCTGGTGCCCTGTATATAGTAGCCAGTACAAACATCACAGGGGATATATCATTAACATGTGTTTCTCTGGATAATGTTATATGAAGTTATACTTTTTATCTTTAAAAATGTTTTACTATGTTGTGCCCTTTGATTTAGAGCAAGAGAAACTGGAGGAGTGGCTTTATTGTGTCCAAGACATGTGACTTTGCACGAAGCTGATTGGTCAAATTTCGGTTTGCGATCTCTAAACCAGAACATAACCTGCTCCAGAGCAGGTAAGCCATGCAGTTAGTTACTATGGTGATGAACACAGATTAAAGCCAAGCTACTTTCATAGTACCTAAGGAAAGGCAGGCAAGGCAAGTTTATTTATATAGCACATTTCATACACAATGGTAATTCAAAGTGCTTTATATAAAAGAAAAAAAATAATCACAACAATAAAACAAGGAATTTAAAAACTTTGAAAATGATTTAAAAATTGATTTAAGAGGTTTAAATGAGTTTAAAACAGTTAAGAATAGAAAATGATTATACATAAAATACAGTCCAATCAGTTCAGACATTGCACAGTGCTCATTCAATAAATGCACAGCTATACAGACGAGTTTTGAGTCTAGATTTAACAGTGGCTAATGTTTTAACACATCTGATCTCTTCTGGAAGCTGATTCCAACTGCGGGCGGCATAATAACTAAAAGCAGACTCCCCTTGTTTTGTGTGAACCCTTGGTATTTCTAACTGACTCGATCCTAATGATCTGAGTGGTCTGTTAGGTTTATATTCAGTGAACATACCTGCTATGTATTTCTGTCCTAGGCCATTGAGTGATTTAAGTACTTTAAAATCAATCCTAAATGTAACTGGAAGCCAGTGTAAGGACCTGAGGACTGGTGTGATATGCTCAGATTTTCTGGTTCTAGTCAGAATCCTGGCAGCAGCGTTCTGGATGAGCTGCAGCTGGATAATGGTCTTTTTGTGAAGGACCATGAGGAGACCATTACAATAGTCCACCCTGCTGGTGATAAAAGCCTGAACAAGTTTCCAACAAGTCTGGAAACAAAACATCTAATTCTTGCAATGATTTTTTAGATGATAGTATGCTGATTTAGTTACTGCTTTGACATGACTACTGAAACTAAGCTCTGTCTCCAGAATCACACCAAGATTCCTGACTTGATTTTTTAGTTGTTTGTCCTCTAGAGTCAAGGAATGCATTCACTTTAAGAACTTCATCTTTGTTTCCAAATGCAGTGACTTCAGTTTTTTCCTTGTTTAACTGAAGAAAGTTCTGGCACATCCAACTGTTAATTTCATCAATACATTGGCAGAGGGAGACAATGGGGCTGTAGTCATTTGGAGATAAGGCTAGGTAAATTTCTTTCTTTCTCATTATTTGACTTAGTGGGAGCATATACAGGCTAAACAAGAGCGGTGCAAGAATTGAGCCTTGTGGGACTCCGCATGTCATGGACGTCCACTTAGACTTATGCTCTCCTTTAAGGGCTTGAAAACTAAACATAATTCAATCGGTTCACTCTGAGCAGAATCTATATTTTAACGTTTCTGTTCCTGCGTTCCTCTGATATTATTACCATAACGAAACCAGTTCGGCTGGAAGAAATACCGGGTAATAACGCTATGTATTCTTTTCACTAACATTTAGATATAAAATTTGAATGAAACATCAAAAAAGAAAAATATCTAGCTAGTTGAACTGATTATCTTAAAAGTCCTTAGATATCGCTATTATTTAATACGGCTGTTAACATGTTCTGCGACAAGTGAAAGTTAAGAGACCTGTTTTCCGGGTTTGTTCAGGTGACGTTCGACATACACCCTATTGGAACTGATCTTCGACGGTTAATGATGACATAGAGCGAGAACACAAGGATCACTTAGGAACACATATTGAGAAACAGCCTAAGATACATACGAGATCACTCATTTCTGTGTCTTCCTCACCTGTGTTTTAGAGCGGGGGATTCTGGGCTCATTCAGGAGATGTGTAATAGCTCCCCTGAGTGTATAACAGTGAAAACACGGGCACCAGGAATATTCTGTGTTTGGCAGGGAAAGAGTTAAAAGCTTATTTTGAAAAATGCTTATTATTAAAAATCTTTATATTATCTTTCTAAGCAATACAGTGAATCCCAGCCATCTGTGGTCAGCCAGTGATTTATTCATGGCCGGTTTAGCATGACTTACTAAACAAAAAATAACAAAAACAACAGAAAACATGCATTCATCTTTGATTCATTTTTTTTTTTTGTTTTTTTTTTTTTGTTTTTTTTGCTGAGCTGGTTTGACACCTTAGAAAAAGTAGCTCTGCTCACTATTAAGAATAATTTTTTATATAAAGATACAAAAAGCTATATTAACTTATTTAAAGAAACAAGGAGTGCTTCTCAATTTTATTTGTGCATCCTCGTTTCCTTTTCTCTCTTTCTTTCCTGCGTCTTAGCTCCACCCCTTCAGGATGCAAGGGTAGGACGCAAGGATGGAGGAGCTGAATCAAGTGAAAAGAACTGGGTGACTGTGAGGCAGCATAGTCGCGGGTCAAAACACCACTCTTCTGTTCCGATCAAAACATTAAACAGGTTCTCCCCACTCAGTGATGCACCCACTGAGAAACCTGATGAAAGTGCTCTAGTTATTGGCGATTCTATTGTACGGAAAGTGAAAATAGAGACACCAGCCACCATAGTCCAATGTTTACTGGGAGCCAGAGCGCCTGACATCTTGGCAAATTTAAAAGTGCTGGCTAATGCTAAACATAAATACAGTAAGATTGTTATTCACGCCGGCGCTAATGATGTTCGACTTCGCCAGTCGGAGATCACTAAAAATAACATTAAAGAGGTGTGTGAACTTGCAAGCATGATGTCAGACACTGTAATATCCCTTACCAAAAAGTAGTATACTTCAAGTTTATTTTATTAAGTATAGGGTTAGGTAAAGTTAAAGTATATTTAGACTTTTTGTAAGTATAAGTCAAGTATACTTAAATGTCATTTTAAGTATATTTCTGAGGAGTACATAAAGTCCATTTCTGAGAAGTACATAAAAAGTAAACTAAAAGCATACTTTCTTATTTTTAGTTTAAAAGAAGTATACTAATAGCACACTTGAATAAACTTCTTTTTCGTAAGGGATGCTCTGGTCCCCTCCCTGCTTACCGTGGTGATGAGATGCATAGCAGATTGTCATCACTCAATGGCTGGATGTCTAAGTGGTGCCCGCAGAATAACATAGGTTTCATAGACAATTGGATGAGCTTTTGGGGCAGACCTGACCTGTTGAAAAGAGATGGTCTTCATCACTCCTGGGGTGGTGCCGCTCTTTTTTGCTAGAAATATGGCACATAGTCTTAGAGTTTGTACTTGACTAACTGGGGCCCAGGTCAGGAAAGCAGACAGACTGGCTAAACCGACCGTCTGCTAGCCGCCGCCAGTCACAGAAGTCAGTAAATTCTCAGCACATAGAGACTCTTTCACCTAGATATCACACTATAGAGACTGTGTCTGTTCACCGGGCTAGAAAATACAAAAAAACATCCAAACCAATTTAAGAGCAACAATTAAATTGAGGTTCAACAAATAAAAAAACAGATGCAATACGGATAAACAAATGATAAAGCTTGGCTTATTGAATATCAGGTCCCTTTCTACGAAAGCACTTTTTGTAAATAATATGATCACTGATCATAATCTAGATGTGATCTGTTTGTTGAAACCTGGCTAAAACCTGATGATTACATTATTTTAAATGAGTCTACACCCCAAGATTACTGTTATAAACATGAGCCACGTCCAAAAGGTAAAGGGGGAGGTGTTGCTTCAATTTATAACAATGTTTTCAGGATTTCTCAGAGGGCAGGCTTCAAGTATAACTCGTTTGAAGTATTGGTGCTTAATATAACATTATCCAGAGAAACAAATGTTAATGATAAATCCCCTGTGATGTTTGTGCTGGCTACTGTATACAGGCCACCAGGGCACCATACAGACTTTATTAAAGAGTTTGCTGATTTTACATCCGAGTTAGTGCTGGCTGCAGATAAAGTTTTAATTGTTGGTGATTTTAATATCCATGTTCATAATGAAAAAGATGCATTGGGATCAGCATTTATAGACATTCTGAACTCTATTGGGGTTAGACAACACGTCTCAGGACCTACTCATTGTCGAAATCATACTCTAGATTTAATACTGTCACATGGAATTGATGTTGATGGTGTTGAAATTATGCAGCCAAGCGATGATATCTCAGATCATTATTTAGATTTGTGCAAACTTCATATAGCTAAAACTGTAAATTCTACTTCTTGTTACAAGTATGGTAGAACCATCACTTCTACCACAAAAGACTGCTTTGTAAGTAATCTTCCTGATGTATCCCAATTCCTTAGCATATACAAAACCTCAGAACAACTTGATGATGTAACAGAAACTATGGACTCTCTCTTTTCTAGCATTTTAAATACAGTTGCTCCTTTACGCTTAAGGAAGGTTAAGAAAAACAGTCTGACACCGTGGTGTAATGAGCACACTCGCACCCTAAAGAGAGCAGTGCGGAAAATGGAGCGCAGCTGGAGGAAAACAAAACTAGAAGTATTTTGTATTGCTTGGCGGGAAAGTAACCTGTCCTACAGAAAAGCATTAAAAACTGCTAGATCTGATTACTTTTCATCTCTTTAGAAGAAAACTAACATAACCCCAGGTATTTATTCAATACAGTGGCTAAATTAACGAAAAATAAAGCATCAACAAGTGTTGACATTTCCCAACGTCACAGCAATAATGACTTTATGAGATACTTTACTTCTAAAATAGATACTATTAGAGATAAAATTGTAACCATGCAGCCGTCAGCTACAGTATCGCATCAGACAGTGCACTATAGATCCCCTGAGGAACAGTTCCACTCATTCTCTACTATAGGAGAGGAAGAATTGTATAAACTTTTTAAATCATCTAAACCAACAACATGTATGTTAGACCCTATTCCATCTAAGCTCCTAAAAGAGGTGCTTCCAGGAGTCATAGATCCTCTTCTGACTATTATTAATTCCTCATTGTTATTAGGATATCTCCCCAAAACCTTCAAACTGGCTGTTATTAAGCCTCTCATCAAAAAAACACAACTTGACCCCAAAGAACTAGTTAATTATAGACCGATCTCAAATCTGCCTTTTCTGTCCAAGATACTAGAAAAGGTAGTATCCTCACAATTATATTCCTTCTTAGAGAAAAATGGCATCTGTGAGGATTTCCAGTCAGGATTTAGACCGTATCATAGTACTGAGACTGCTCTCCTTAGAGTTACAAATGACCTGCTCTTATCATCTGATCGTGGTTGTATCTCTCTATTAGTGCTATTGGATCTTAGTGCTGCGTTCGACACTATTGACCACACCATTCTTTTGCATAGACTAGAACACTTTGTTGGCATTAATGGAAGTGCATTAGCATAGTTTAAATCATACTTATATGACCGCCATCAATTCGTAGCAGTGAATGAAGAGGTATCATATCGTTCACAAGTGCAGTATGGAGTACCCCAAGGCTCAGTACTAGGGCCGTTACTCTTCACACTTTACATGTTACCCTTGGGAGATATCATCAGGAAACACGGTGTTAGCTTTCACTGTTATGCTGATGATACTCAGCTCTATATTTCTTCGCGGCTCGGTGAAACATACCAATTTGAAAAACTAATGGAATGCATAGTCGATATAAAAAACTGGATGAAAAGTAATTTCTTACTGTTAAATTCTGAAAAAACAGAGGTGTTAATTATAGGACCTAAAAGCTCTGCATGTAATGACCTAGAATGCTGTCTAAGCCTTGATGGCTGCTCTGTCAATTCTTCGTCATCAGTTAGGAACCTAGGTGTGCTATTTGATAGCAATCTTTCCTTAGAAAGCCACATTTCTAGCATTTGTAAAACTGCATTTTTCCATCTCAAAAATATATCTAAATTACGGCCTATGCTCTCAATGTCAAATGCAGAAATGTTAATCCATGTGTTTATGACCTCAAGGTTAGATTATTGTAATGCTTTATTGGGTGGTTGTTCTGCACGCTTAATAAACAAACTCCAGTTAGTCCAAAATGCAGCAGCTAGAGTTCTAACTAGAACCAGGAAGTATGATCATATTAGCCCGATTCTGTCAACACTGCACTGGCTCCCTATCAAACATCGTATAGATTTTAAAATCTTGCTTATTACTTATAAAGCCCTGAATGGTTTAGCACCTCAGTATTTGAACGAGCTCTTGTTACATTATAGTCCTCCACGTCCGCTCCATTCTCAAAACTCTGGCAATTTGATAATACCTAGAATATCAAAGTCAACTGCGGGCGGCAGATCCTTTTCCTATTTAGCGCCTAAACTCTGGAATAACCTACCTAACATTGTTCGGGAGGCAGACACACTCTGTCAGTTTAAATCTAGATTAAAGACCCATCTCTTTAACCTGGCTTACACATAACACACTAATATGCTTCTTATATCCAAATCCGTTAAAGGATTTTTAGGCTGCATTAATTAGGTAAACCGGAACCGGGAACACTTCCCATAACACCCGATGTACTTGCTACATCATTAGAAGAATGGCATCTACACTCATATTAGTCTGTTTCTCTCTTATTCCGAGGTCACCGTGGCCACCAGATCCAGTATGTATCCAGCCCAGATGGTGGATCAGCACCTAGAAAGGACCTCTACAGCTCTGAAAGACAGCGGAGACCAGGACAACTAGAGCCCCAGACACAGATCCCCTGTAAAGACCTTGTCTCAGACGACCACCGGGACAAGACCAACAGAAAACAGATGATTCTTCTGCACAATCTGACTTTGCTGCAGCCTGGAACTGAACTGCTGGTTTCGTCTGGTCAGAGGAGAACTGGCCCCCCAACTGAGCCTGGTTTCTCCCAAGGTTTTTTCTCCATTCTGTCACCGATGGAGTTTTGGTTCCTTGCCGCTGTCGCCTCTGGATTGCTTAGTTGGGGATAGTGTTGCTTTTGTCAACGAAAATTATGACTAAATATTGTCGTCAATGAACTGTTATCATGTGACGAAAACGAGACGAGATGGAACGTAAATGCTGGTCATGTGACGATGACTATAATTAAATGTATAATGCAATATTGTTGACAAATAAAAACGAGACTAAATGTGGTTTACAAAATAAAAACTATGCTAAAATGTCTCTTCATTTTCGTTGACCAAAACAAGATGAAACGAAATGTTATAACATTTTTTTGTCTCGTTTAGTCACGTTATTATTATTATGCAGTATTTCTGTTTCCTATGTCTCACTGCGCAGACGCAACCGAAGTCACTTCCTCAAGCCCCACTCGTGGCATTATTTAGAAGACAACAACAAGCAAAGTTAAGTGGGATTTATACTTTCGCCTGGCTCCGCTGACTGCGAGCGCACCTTCCCATACAGACGAGGCTTTTATACTTGTCGCATTCACCGTTGTACTATTCTTTGAAACAACAGGGGAGCAACGAGGAGTAATTGTCCTCTAAAACTGTCGGGAATCACCGGTGAGAAGTCATTTGCCAGTACAAGTCTTGTGATGAATGAGTTAATTATTAATAATTTCTTTATGTACAAACTTAAAACAATCTTAAACTATTGGCTGTATTTCGCATCAAACACAAGACAACTTTAAACACATAGTGTATAATTAATATCTAAATGAATTCTAATTCTATTTTATACAATAAAAATAAAACGTACTTCAAATAAGAAGCCTTGGACAAACTATGCAAAAAAAAAAATTCCAAAAAAGAAAACGTTTTCTGTCAAAAAGCACCTGATGGAGTTTGAACTTCACATTAAACTGCTTTTGTTTCACACAAACGCCAACAAAGATGTGCATGTTCGGCTAGAATCGCCCTGAACTCACAGCATTACAAAAAAATGCTGTGCACTCCGCCACGCGAAATTAGTTTGCATGCACTCAAAGCGAACTTCCGGCAACACCGTGACGATGTCATATTTTCCAAGCTCACCGAAGCGAAATTGCCGACACGTCGAGTATAAATAAGCCTTGACACAGAGAAAGGGACCGATGGCCGGCCAGCCGGGGTTCATCTTTGGGAGAAAATTTTGCATTTTTTAATTTTTTTGATTTTATATATCATTTTTATTTATTTTATTTAAATTTATGTGTGTGTACTTCTTACATGTTTGGTTGGTAAAATAAATGTTGTAAATTCTAATCAGAGCATCTTCCGTGTCTGGAATGGATATATTCTTAAATCTATAAGGTAACAATAATATAATAAGATAACCTTGTTTGAAATGGGTTTGGCTAAAATAAAATTTTGGTTTTGTCTATATTTCTAGGTACTTGTACTATATTGACTGGGTTAAATAGAATTGCATTACTAAAAAGAGACTAAAATACCATTTTCATTGACTAAAACTAGACTAAAATGTCATCAGTTCTCGTTGACTAAAACTAGACTAAAATGTCATCAGTTTTCGTCGACTAAAACTAGACTAAAATGTCATCAGTTTTCGTCGACTAAAACTAGACTAAAATGTCATCAGTTTTCGTCGACTAAAACTAGACTAAAATGTCATCAGTTTTCGTCGACTAAAACTAGACTAAAATGTCATCAGTTTTCATTGACTAAAACTAGACTAGACTAAAAACAATGAGCGTGACTAAAACTAATATAAACTAAAATGACAGCTTCACACAAAGACTAGACTAAAGCTAAAATTAAAACAGGCTGCGAAAAACAACACTAGTTGCGGACAATTCATTTACAGCGATATCGTTGACCTGATTGCAAGTTATTGCACAGATACTATTTAAACTGAACTGAGCTGCATGATGACATCACTGAATTCAATGATGAACTGCTTTAACTGTCATTTTGCATTATTGACACACTGTTTTCCTAATTAATGTTGTTCAGTTGCTTTGATGCAATCTTTTTTGTTTAAAGCGCTATATAAATAAAGGTGGCTTGACTTGACTTTCTTATATGACATATATTTCCTGTATTTGGTGTTCAAGTGAGCATGAAGAGTGTGTCGAATTTTTCATCATCTGATGGGACACACTATAGTTTTGTAAAAATGCAAGTGTTTACAGTGCTTTATTTTATTATCAATACTTTGCATTTTAAAATCAACTTCTAAATGCCTGTTCAGTAGTCCCTATAACAGAGGACACAATTTAATTTTGTTATCCCAATGTGCCTACTTACACTCGTGCCAACATGTAAATGTGGGCCCCGCATGGTTTTTACTTGGATACCAAATGGACATGGTCCCAATATGGGCATCTTCTGTGGGGCCCAATTGGGTGAGCTAAGTAGGTCCCATATGGGTAAAAATAAGTTGGCTCCCTATATGGGAAATTAGTGCATGGTCTAAAAAAGGACTACAAATATGGGGCCCTCATAAATAACCTGCATGGGTCTCACATGGGCTAACACAATCATTCCCATATAGGCTGCCCACATGGGCCCAAGATAGATCCCTCATATGTAATCTCTATTTGAGCTCAGAATGGGAAATGCACCCTCTTGGCCATACTATACACACTATATACATACAAAAAAGATTTTAAAATTGAGTGCATTGTTCCATGAATAACCTTTAATTCCTTGGGACCTTCCCATTTTTACAAAAGGTTCTCTGTAGTGACAGATTCCTTTGTCATCACTGAAGCTTGTAATGGTGTAGGACTGCCAAAAGAATAAAGAAGCGTTATCAGCACGATGGTATGAAACTGTACATTTCTTGTCTATTACCACCCACTGCCATTTATACCAACGACGGAAATAAGTGCAGTTGGAATAGCCAAACAGTACGAAGGATGGTAAAACATAAACAGTTAAATGTATCCAGCATGTATGTAAAATGTTACCTGAGAGAGAGAGAGAGAGAGAGAGAGAGAGAGAGTGAGCAAAACCCCAAAAAGAGGGCCTCAGTAAAGAGAGAGCAAAGGAAAAACAGCAAAGAAAAGAGAGCCAGAGCAACAGTTACAATCTTATTTTATCCCTTCCTTGACCATGTGACTAAAAACAAAATGTGAGACATTCTAACTGACCAATCAGCAGACTACAGCTTCACCCATCTTGCGAAAGGTGTGACAATTAGCAGACCCCTGATGTTGGCCTACAGGCCTTGATCACAATCAGCACCTCTTGTGCCTTCAAGAAATTAAAATAGCCATTTTGTTGCCTAAGATAGGTTTGGGACAGGAAAGCAGAAGTCTTTGATCATTTTCAACCCTATAAGCGGTCAGTCAGTTCTGAGCAATCACTGAGTGTGAAAACGTCCATTTTAATCAAATAAACTGCCAAAACTGCACAATGGATCTTTTATTTACATCGTGTCTCCAATTTGTTTGTTATACTGAGAGGATTTGTTCACATACTCATTCAGCATTTTGAGAGATACCGTGCGGATTCTCACTACCAGTCATTTAAACACCTCTGATTGGTCATTATTTTCAACAGAAATCCCTGTGATTGGCTACAATACTCTACACTCCAAAAGCATGCGTAAATAAACACATTGGCAGTGCTTCTGAACTCACATGACACAAATATTTGCATTGCCATTTACATTTAGTCATTTGGCAGCCGCTTTTATCCAAAGCAACTTACAAATGAGGATAAGCAATCAAAACAAACAAAAGAGCAACAATATGTAAGTGCAAATGACAAGTCTCGGTTAGCCTAATGCAGTACACTTAGCAAGGTTTATATATATGTATTTATTTATACTGTCACAGACACGCCAGGCTCCAACCCCATCCAATCACAGCGCACTCCCTCACCTGAGTACTGATCGCACACACCTGCCCCTCGTCAGCACCATCATCCACCAACACTTAAAAGACAGTCACACACACACAGTCACTGTCCGGTCTCGTTCGCAACTAGGAATACCTATCTGCCGACTTCAAGGACTTCCATTGCTATACCTACCTGTTTCCAGTGACTCCCAGTTACCTCCTGTGTCTTTCGTGAGTGTGTGTGTGTCTTCAGCCCTCAACGTCTCCACTCTGCTGCTACTTCCAGGACCTACTCCCGACTTCATCACAAGGACAGTATTCAGTTCACTCACTCTCTACACTCATCGATTCACCTCAGTTTCTCATCCATTCACTGCTTAGGTCAATAAATACCACCTTACCTGTGATACTCTGTCTCCGACCCTTCTGTACTGTAACATATACACACACACACACACACTCTCTCTCTCACACACGCGCACACACCCAATGAAAAAAAAAGAAAAATATAACAGAGAAAATAGAAAGCTAGTGTTTTTTAAATAAAAAAGAAGATAAATAGATAAAGTAGAATTAAAATAGAATAGAAAGTGCTAGAGTTAGAGGGTCAAATAAAGATGGAACAGATGTGTTTTTAGTCGTTTCTTGAAGATGGCTAAGGCTGCTGGGATTGAGTTGGGCAGGTCATTCCACCAGGAGGGAACAGTTAATGAAAAAGTCTGTGAAAGTGATTTTGTGTTTCTTTGAGATGCACAATAATGGATTGTTCACTTGCAGAACACAAGCTTCTAGAGGCACATAAGTCTGAAGTAATGAATTTAGGTAAAGGGGTGCAGAGCCAGTGGTGGTTTTGTAGGCAAACATCAATGCCTTGAATTTTATGTGAGCTGCTACTTACATGTAGTCATTTAGCAGACACTTTTATCCAAAGTGACTTACAAATGAGGACAATGGAAGCAATCAAAAACAACAAAAGAGCAATGATATACAAGTGCTATTACAAGTCTCAGTTAGCTTAACGCAGTACATGTAGCAAGGGCTTTTAAATAATTAATAAATAAAAAGAAAACAGATAGAATAGAAAAAGAATAGAGCAAGCTAGTGTTAGATGTCTTTCTTTGCTTTTGTTAATTGTATAATAAATGAAAAGAAAACAGATAGAATACAAAAAGATTAGAAAGCTAGTTAGTTTGTTTAAAAAAAAAACAAGCAGCAAATGAATAGAGTGCAAGTCTTAAAGGGACAATTTTTTTTTTAAGAATAGAATTAGAATAGAGAGTGTACTTGTAATTGTACTTGTACTTTTAGCCAGTGCAAATTAATGAACAGAGGGGGTTATGGTTGATGAGCCTAACTGGATGGTAAATTTTTGAAAAAGTGATGGGTTTGCTGGAACCACAAGCAGTTCTGTCTTGGCAAGGTTGAGTTGAAGATGATGGTCCTTCATCCAGCAAGAAATGTCTGTTAGACAAGCTGAGATGTGAGCAGCTACTGTCGGATCATCAGGATGGAATGAGAGGTAGAGCTGAGTGTCATCAGCATAGCAATGGTATGAAAAGCCATGTTTCTGAATGACAGAACCTAATGATGCCATGTAGACAGAGAAGAGAAGTGGTCCAAGAACTGAACCCTGAGGCACCCCAGTAGTTAGATGTTGTGACTTGGACATAAACCAGAATGCTTTAATTTACTTGGGATTTCTATTTTATTTATCAATTACAAATTACATGTCACACTTAAGATAATATATAGTAATATAACTCTGTTCATCCTGCAATAGAAACCTGCAGGCAGCCAAGGCATGGCAGCCACCATACACTGCCATGCCCCTGACTTAAGGCCTCTCTCATGTTGGCTGATGTTAAAGAGTCCACCATCAGCAGAACTTTAAACAATCTTGTAGTGCATGGAGAAAGCCATTGCTCTCCAAAAAAAAAGGAGTTTGCTAAAGATCATGTGGACAAGCCAGAGGGCTGCTGGAAAAAATACTGGAAAATTTTTGGACGGATGGGCTAAAATTCCTCCAAGTCACTGTACAGGACTGTGCAGTTACCAGAAATGCTTGGTTGCAGTTGTGCTGCACAAGGGGGTCACATCCAGATAATGAAAGGACTTGTCTGAACATCTGTTGGTTTAGAGTTATATTTATGCAGAAATAAAAAATAAAAAAAATTCTAAAAGGGGTCATAAGATGCTACATGCACTTTTACAAGTTGTTTGAACTGAAATGTGTGTTGGCAGTGTGTGTACACAACCACCCTATAATGGTAAAAATCCACCCTGTGTTTTTTTTAATCTACTAAAATCTTTACCCCTTTCTCAAATCAAGCTGTTCTCAGCTTCTTGGGTCTGTCACACAGACAGGCCCCTCCCATCATAGTTTGATTGACATTGGCATTTCAGCACAGACTGGACTGCCGTCTTACCTTAAGGCCCCTATATACTTCAAAGGAAATCGAAGAACGAACTGATATGACGTCATTTCAAACAAATTCAGGCTGGAACGAAGTTCATTTTGAGTTTGTTTCGGCAGTTAGAAACAGTTCAGCAAAGCAAACTTTTCCATTGGTCCGTGGCTGTTACACAATCAGTGGGTGTGTTCTGAAACTCCACCTTCTTTGGCGAGCATTCCCCAAGAGGGTCTAGCTGCAGACTTGCACTTGCACTCTCAGACACTTGCACTTCCGCTAGTGACATCACTTGCAGTCTTTATTTTTTATTTTGTTGAATTTTTTATTACTTTTTGTTTGAATTTCCCAACATTTTATAACAGTAGCCAGGTGGCGAAGACAAGAAAAAAGAAACGAAATTACAAAGTCACTTGCAATCGCTACTTGCACTCTCTGCTACCTGCGACACTTGCAATCAACACAAATCGTGCATGTTGCCAATGGAGACAAGAATCTGTGGTGGTGATTAAACGATTAAAACTAATTCAGTACTATAACGTACAGGGTCCTAGAAAGACAAGACCGGCAAATCCGTGGCCAGAACAGCAGAACATGAACGCTTGCGCAAAGTCTCTCGCTAAGCGTTTTCCTCCTGTAGAAAAACATAAACACTTAACATGGCTTAATGTATTAAGATGCTATTAAAATATCTAATTAAATATACAGTTCATTAATATAATGAATATGTATATAGTATTTTCCTCACATACCGCAAAATGTGGCATAATGGACTAAGACGATAAAGGCCAAAATCAATATGCTTCTCTACATTATTAAAATACATAACTAATATGTACAGGCCAGCAGGTGAGCCCAGAATAAACGCAACATGCAAAGTTTCGCATTAAACATTTTTTTATATAGAACAAACTGTCTACATCTCGTTTATATCACTGTCTTTGTCCATTAAGCTACATTATGTGTTTTATTTATAGTGATTTTCTATAGGGGGAAAACGTTTAATGTACAATTTAACGCACTGTGTTCTGTACTCGTCTGCTTGCCTGTACGGAGTTGATCCTTTTAAAATCACTTAATGCATTTCATAACACACGTTCATATTTGCTGGTCTGTATATACGTTGAGTCAACAACAAGACATATAGGCTAGGCCTGCTGAAGTGTCTTTATCATCTTAGTCTGTTATTAGGCCACATTAAGCGTGTTCATAGCCATCTGCTTGCCTTGTAGTACATTAAATAATAACTATATATCGAATTTGGTCTTTTAATTGAACTTAATGTATCTTAATACATTATGCCATATTAAGTGTTTTGTGCATTGCGTTCATATTCTGCTGTTCTGTGGCCACGGATTTGCCGGTCTTGTCTTTTTCTTGCAGGACCCTGTACGTTATAGTAGTAGACGTACTAATTTAGTTTTAATCGTTTAATCACCACCACAGCGTCTTGTCTCCATTGGCAACATGCACGATTTGTGTCGATTGCAAGTGACATTGTAATTTAGTTTCTTTTTTCTTGTCTTCAACACCCGACTTACTGTGTAAAATGTTGAGAGATTCAAACAAAAAAGTTATCAATAAATAGAACAAAATAAAAAAAAATAAAGACTGCAAGTGACATCACTAGCGGAAGCACAAGTGTCTGAGAGTGCAAGGTCAGGCAAGAGAGAACAATATCTCCGGCCTAGTCACTAGAAACATGAATGCACTGGAGTGTCGAATAGCTGAGCTGGCACAGATATATCCGCTCCTGTACGATCGCTCGCGGAGAGACTTTAAAGATTCAGAGAAAGCATTACTTCCTAGAAAGAAATTGTAACGAAGCTTGGTGTTGACGACCCGGAGTTATGCAAAAAGCGACGCAGGGAAACATCCGAGACAAGCTTTCCTAAGCCATGAAAAGAATGAAAGGAAAGAGTAAAGATATAAGGTAGCAAGTTCCAAATACATGTTTCAGATAAACGTTACACCATACTGCTGCTGCTGCTTTTGTTCTTTCAATAAGCCAATTTAAAGGGTATACAGTAAATGAAATGCCAAACGAACATACAATAATAAACCTTTGTTTAAAATATAAAAAGGTGTAACAATTTATCCAGTTTAATAAAATAAATTAACACTAATAAAATAAAGTAACAAACTGACTCCAATATTTTTTTTCCACATCATGCTAAAGTTTTTCAGACTATGAGACAGTCACACTTCACATAAAGGGCTGATTATGGTTCTTTTGTTATTGCAAACATGATACTTGACTCTGAACTGCGGCTAATCATTATTCTTTTGTTTATAATATTCTGACCATTGGTGCCCATCTCACGCGCGAGTCATGTTTACATTAAACTACACCCGCCTCCAGCAGCGCGACGGTGTCGGAATGATCGAAAACAGTATACCGTCCCTCAGCCTTTCAACTTCTTTTTGCCCCCAAACAAAGAACGAAAATGCCTTTAGACCCGCCCTGAGTGACTGTCATGAGTCCAGCATTGTTTCACCGCCAGGGCAGATGTAGACAAGAATGACTCCTGAGTGACTGAGGTGTTCTTCTGTTGTTGGATGTAATAATGAACACAACAGTCATCATTTACTCCTGACATCTGAAGATGCAGTGCATTACATTTGTTTTTGAAGAGAATGCGCCCCCGATCTACATAAATGCGTATATGTTCGCACGATTAATTTGTGATCCAGCTTCACCTACAGAAGAAGTGAGTATAAGGTTTTTTAATGAATCTTTGCAAATCGCCTTTCCTAATAACGTGCTAATTAGCAAGTTTCACGATGAATGCGGCTAAAGTACACAGTCCCTCAGAGAGCGGCTTGGAAGAGAGGGGCGGGGTCAGCAGAGCTCATTAACATTTAAAGGAACATGCTACAAAACTACGTGCCCTGAAAAGAGCTGGGCATCCGATGACCCCTTAAAGGGATCAAAAATATTCAAGCACCATTAAGTTTTTTTTTCTTTTTTTACTTATTTTATTATACATTTTATTATTTTACCTATTTACCTGTTTTTTTTTTTAAGTAAACAAAAAGGTTCTATCTCCTAAGGAGTATGGAAGCCAAAAATATGTATCAAGAGTTCAAATGCAAAAGCATCTAAGTGCCGTCTGAAATTTTCTTCTAAAATTAGCATTTTTATTAGGCTCCCAAGTTTAGGTGCAGTAATGGTTCTTGCCTTTATATATATATATATATATATATATATATATATATATATAGTGACGTCATAGCGCCAAGGATTCCCCGTCATCGCTTCACACTCCGCCTCGGTAGGGGGCGGAAATGCAGCATGAGCTGGTTCAGCAGCCTCCATCACAGAACAAGAAGAAGCAGCAGTTCCGCTCACATGTCTCATGGAGAGTTTACAGTGAACTCATGTTAGCTTAGAGCCAAATCTGTCGCACTAACAGGGAAAGTACGTTAGTGCTATTTATTTTACCAGTGGTCATAATGGATTCGTCCGAATCTTCCGCTAGAAAACAAAGAAAGACTCCGAAGAGGCCGCTGAGCGAGGATGCGAGCGCGGCGGAGGAGCGTGTGAAGCAGAAGAAGCACGCGGCGCTGTGCGCGACGCTCGGCGGGGAGGACGCGTCCGTCAGGCTGCTGGAGGAGCTGGTGTTCGGCGCGGAGGAGCAGCTGAGCGAGCGTCTGGCGCAGGTGCCTCAAACTCACAATGTGCTGCTTGTGAGTAACTTAGAGAGGTTAGGTATCAGGGATCTGAAATATGCTTATACAGAGTTAGGCATTAATATGTGCCTTATGAGTAACGTTACTAATAAACAGCGAATGTGCTAGTAATACGCATGCTAATAAATAACTAGTTAACGCTACATTTGTTTTCAGGAGCACAGTTAAGTGTTTTTTCATTCTGATCATTCTGATTTTTGTTTTATCCTGTGTAATGGTAGTTTTTCTAACCTTTTAAATGTATGTCAAATTCAATTTTTATATATATAATATATATATATATATAATGAAATAAATGCAATCATAAATAATAAGTCTGTTTTGCTGATACGGCGTGGTCAGTGTGTTTTGTGCACACAGCAGATGCTGGCGCTGCAGAGCCTGTGGTAATAGTGAGAAGTGTTAGCTAAAGCTGTGATAACACCTGACCGATCAGGGACAGGTGTGTTCTCGTCACACACTGGGCTGAGCTTGTGTGTGTGTGTGTTTCAGCAGGACAGCAGTGTGTTGCTGGAGGATGACGGCGGCTCCGAGGACAGCGGCTCCGAGAGTCCGGCGCGGCCCGTCGTCAGGAGCGCTGTGTGGGAGGATGAGGACGATGAGCTGGACGAAGAGTGAGGCACAGCAACGTATTCTCAGAGACTCAAGCAGCTCCTGGAGTTCAGCTGCAGCTCATGAGGAGTGTGTGTGACTGGAGTCGGAGCTGAACTCTGCAGGACTGCTCTTATCTGCTCTCACAGCTGACCGTATGCTTCAGCTTCATTATCAGGTGGTTCAGTTTGCTGATTGATTTCATTTTGTTTTTCAAGGGTTGACATGACGCATCGGTTTCGCAGAGACTTTAAAAAGAGTGAAGCAGAGAATAAAATGACCAAACAGAGGCTACAGCAGCGCTTAAAGGAGCAGTAAGTCAAAATAAACAGGTTTGTTTAACAGAAGAAAGCACTGGGAAGGAAACTCTGTCTGATTTGTTCGACAGGTTTCAGAAAGCCATGGGCGGCACACCCAACTGGGCAGAAGTGACCGCGAAGAGGAGTCAGAAGAAAGGTAGTTGCTTGATGAGTTCAGAGGAGAGGTTTATTGAGGGATGTGTTTTGGTTGTCCTGTGAGATGTTCATGTTCCTGTTTCTCAGAAGCTGGGACTGAAGATGAGGATGAAGGTGAAGAGCTGATGCGCAGGACTGGGGACTTCATCGGCTCGTCTGACAGTCTGCCGAAGGGCATCATTAAGGTAGTGTTCCCAGAGAAGACTGCTGCCGTCCGTTCACTGCTGCTCTGCTGTATAATAATGAATAACACACACCATCACTGATCTTTATTAGAGGTCATTTCTGTCAGACCGATGAGGGGTCATTAGTGTTGAGTTGTTCTGCTGGTGTTTGTTTGGCAGATGAAGAAGTGCTTGAATGCGAACAGCGAGAGTCCCTGCGGTGATCAGCTGAGCTCAGTGCAGTTTCACCCGTCTGCACAGATCGTGATGACCGCAGGCCTGGATCACTCCCTGTCACTCTTTCAGGTGAACGTGTCTCTGTCCTGTTTACATGAGTGCTCACATTAAAGCAGAGGAAGTCATTTTCAGCAGCCGATAGGAATGTGACGTAAATAGCTGTTTAACGTAGGCCTATATCTTTAACATCCTTGAAGAATATCAAGAAAAATACTGTTTAGGCTTGTGATTAAAAAAACAAAACAAAAACTAATCTAAAAGGTGTAAAAGGTGTTTAATGTATTTAATGATATCAGTAATGCACAAGCATGCATGGGGATAGGAAATATACAGTGATGAATAAAAAACGAGTAGAGCGGATTCACATAACTTCATTATATGCTGAATTTCTGTTTTATCAAAAATCGTTGTATGAACTTCTAACAAGCTTTTATAAACTGAGGTGTAAATGC
The DNA here is from genome assembly GCA_024542945.1 of allo-octoploid hybrid of Carassius auratus x Cyprinus carpio. Taxonomy (NCBI): domain Eukaryota; kingdom Metazoa; phylum Chordata; class Actinopteri; order Cypriniformes; species allo-octoploid hybrid of Carassius auratus x Cyprinus carpio. The sequence continues at coordinate 23,648,141 of CM045060.1, read as the reverse complement.
AAAAATGATAGAAGGCCAAACATTTATGAACCTACTAAATGTGTGTGTGTATATATATATATATATATATATATATATATAAGCTAAACAGTACTCATTACAGGAACATAGAAACTGCTATAACTTGGTTTGACTGATTTATTTGATCAAAGTAATTCCAAACATCGTGAGGCAGATGACACTCTGTGATCAAATACAATCATCAGTTGAACTCGCTCCACAGCGCCACCCAGTGCATGCAGTTATTACTGACGGATAGTTTGCTGCTCAAGGTTCATCATTCCCTGCATTTACGAACAGCAAAGCAGCACGTAATAAAATTCAAATAGTGTTTCTTTTTAGAATATAATATTTTTGGAATAATAATACCAGATCGAATATTTGACTATTTGTGCGCTCCCCAGTCTATGTCTCCATATAAACACATGTAGACGTACAGTCACGTATACACGCGTGTTATCTGTCGTGCTTGTCAGTCTGTATCTGTTACTCGTTCACACAGCAGCTGAGTGTGTTACATCAGAGAGCAGTGGCCTGTGCACCTCACTTCATCACACATGTGCTTCACAGTCTTACAGTGAACACACTTGTTACTACAGTTAGCTGTGTGTGTGCAGCTGTGTGGGGTCTTAAAGGCGAGGGAAGTCTTTGCTCAGAGACTATAGAAATATACATGTTATGATTTAAAAATTTCCATCTAATACCTTTTTTTCTGAGTGTTTGTGATCACATCTTTTGTTACAGCAACATAAACACTGCACATTAAAGTTGTAGTGGAGAAACAGTCAGTGGTGCAGTGCAGTTCTTTGTGACTGAATATAGTTCTGAAGTTGGAAAAGATGTTTAGTTCCCACTTTAAGTGATCCTTAGTTCCCCGGACATCTACAAGATGGATTAAAATGCTGATAAAGACAAGAAAGATGAGACATAAACACATGACAGTATGGCTAAAATGTTTAAATAAATAAATAAAAATAGTTTCTTCTATGAGTATTTAATGTCTCTGAATTGCTGAGGCCCTGTGAGTCGATTACAGATGGAGGAGACAAACACTCTGCAAACGAATGTCAGTACAGATCAGACTTTACTTGATGTAAGGTCAAAATCTGTTGAGAATGACCTTCACTCCATAAATAACCCTTACTGGTTCTCCTCAACAGGTGGATGGCAAGAGCAACCCAAAGATCCAGACCATCCATCTGGAGAACTATCCCGTGAATAAGGCTTTGTTCAGTGCTGATGGGGAGCATATAGTGGCGACTGGACTGAGGAACAAGCTCTTCTACATCTATGACATGATGGAAGGCAAAGTTATCCCTGTGTGTGGTGTCCGAGGTGAGATCTGCAGCAGCTCATGGCTTCATCTCTGCACTCGGCGGCGTCTTTCTGTTGAATTAGGTATTGTACAGTGTGCTGACTGACGTGATGACGTGTGAATGCTTTGCTAGGTCTGAATGAGCAGAGGGTGTCGGACTTTCAGGTTTCTCCAGATGGGAAGTATCTTCTCCTCTCGGGGTCTTCAGGATATCTCCATCTCATGACCACGAAGGTGCAGTATCTGCTCGTGATGTCTGCAGTCATTCAGAAGAGTTCCTGCCTGAGCTGCAGGCATATATGTGCTGTGTTCACTGGTAGACCTTCTTAATCTGCTGCTAAAGCGTTACTTCAGCTACTGAAGCTACTTTAATATGCTCCCATCGTAAAGATGTGGTGAAAGTAATCCTGAACGGCTTAATCGAAGTCAAGTGAGGAAATACAACCTTTATTGCACTACTGAGGTAGATCTCTGTTTGTTGTTTTCTGAGCTGCACTTACACGTTTAGTAGGATATTTACCTCAAAAAGTGTCATCATTTAGAAATAATTGCCATTTTTAATCCAATCAGTTTTTTTGGCCCTCTTCAGGGGTTATTATATTAGATTGAGCCGCTGTTACATTTGTTGCATGCAGGTGCTGGAATTTTCCATTTTAATACATTGCCTTGAAAATATGGATACATGATGCTACAGGGAAAAATTGTGCTCCCCGTCACTTAATGCCCTACAGAAACTTTCCAAACATCATGATCCATCAGCAGGAAATGCAGACACATGGCCTTTCCTCCTGTTCTTGCTGATTTTGGACTGACAAGTTCTGAAGCCTTTAGTATGTGTTTCTACAGCATAAGGGTAATCTAGTTTTCTTCTTGTGCTGGACACACGGCTGTGAAGTGAGGTCAGAATCAGGTGGTGTATGGTCTGAGAGACGTCAGATCCCTGGAGATCAGAGCTGAAGTGAGAGCGAGTGTAGTACTGTAGTAGTCTGTGCCGGTGCACTCCTCTGAGAATGAAATGTGTTTTCTAGACCAGGGAAGTGATCCGGAGCATGAAGATGAATGGCAGTGTGTGCTCTGCGGCTTTCACCAGCGACAGCAGCAAGATCTTTGCCAACTCCCGTAAGTCAACGCAAACACCCTCCTCACGTCATGATCCTGAAATAAACCCTGACCCTGCCCAGTCTGGAGGACACCTTTCCTGTCACTGATGTGTGAAGCAGCTAATCACAGTTTCCTTTAGGGGCCATGATTAATCATGATTAATCGCATCCAAAATAAAAGGTTTTGTGTACATAATATATGTGTGTGTACTGGGTATATTCATTATGTATATATAAATACACACACATGCATGTGTATATATATATATATTTATGAAAATATGTAATATTTGTATATTAAATATATTTATATATAATATGAATGTATGCCTTCATGTCAGTACTGTGTGTGTGTGTGTGTGTCACAGAGGAAGGGGAGGTGTTCATCTGGGACGTGCAGAGCAGTAAGTGTCTGAAGAAGTTTGCGGATGACGGCTGTGTCAGAGGAACGTCTCTTGCGCTGTCCCGGGACGGCCTGTATCTGGCCTGTGGGTGAGTACATGAGCACACTGTTCGTCTCTCAGCCATTCTCACGTTCTGATGTTCGTTCATGCTTATCTGTGCTGTAGCTTGTATTAAACTGGAAGAGACTTGAACTGAAGCGATCGGTCACGCCGTGTGAGTTGTGTGATAATGTACAGGATTTGAAAGTCGAGACTAACAGAAGTGAAGCACAAGCTCTTTGTGATGATTGGGTTGGAGGTGCATTACAAGTAATGTTATTTGAAGGGAAAACAGTGGGCCCAGGGTCAAACAGAACCCCTGTTAATGGCGCTGTGTTAATTCATTATTATTGTCTTGTGGACAGCACTAAATTCAACACAAGAAACATTTTCTTCACACTAGACTTGTGCCGGTATTCGATAATGCGATATATCACGGTAATTAATATGCATGATATTGTTATCGTGGGCACTTCTAAATACCGTGAATAATTATATATTACAAATTATTCAGAATTTGGAATGCATTTTAAGAATATTTTTCCCATCAACTGCTCAAATGCACAACACCGCTGTATGCTGCTTGAAAGAAGCATGCGCTCTGATGTAAACAAGCACGTAAGAGAAGCACAGGGAGGAACACGTGAGAGACGCACTGAATGAAAGCACATTCACTCTCTGACAGCAGATGGCGCTAAACTGCAGCCCTTACCCTGTAAACCCCATAAATAAAGCAGCTGCTACTTTCTAAACCATTTTAAAATAATTTTAAATAGCCATTCAGATTTGTGGATTTGCTATGGTGTTCATCACAGAGCCAAATACTTTAATATTTAGATACGCTATTTACTTTCAAACTTTTTTTTTTTTAAATCTGGACTACAACGTGTCCTAGATATTGTTTGAAAGTGTTTTGATTCTTTATTGTTCATTCACACTTTACATTAGGGCTTCTTTAGTTAACAAACTGCCAATTAAAAATTCTTCTGAACATTCATTAATATTAGGTATTCCAATATTTAATAACACATTGTTAAAATTGAAAGTTGCAACTGTGTTATTTAATGAGCTTACATTAACTAAGACTTGTATTTTTTAACAAAGATTAATAACTTCTATAGTAAATGTAGCTATTGCTCATTGTTTAGCTGTGCATTTATTGAATGAGCACTATGTGATGTCCAAACTGATAACACTATATTTTATGTATTGCACTATATTTTATGTAAAATCATTTTCTATTTTTAAACTGTCTTAAATTCTTTTTAAGTCAATTTTTAAATCATTTTCAAAGTTCTTAAATTGCTTGTTTTATTTTTGAGGTTATTTTTCTTCATGATTTTTTTTACTTTCTTTTATGTAAAGCACTTTGAATTACCATTGTGCACAAAATGTGCTATATAAATAAACTTGCCTTGCCTTGAATGTTAATGCATTAACTAAGGTTAACTAATGATGTCTTATTGTAAAGTGATACCTATTGGTCTTTATAGTTCTTTTGCACTTTAATGTGTAAAACTTTTAACTTTATATATTTTTTCTGTATTGCTTTATTGTATTTAAATGTTCAGTTATTTTTGTTATAAGAAAAAAGTTATTTAACCTGTTTTACTGTATTATGACCACTTTTTTGAAACTAAATTTCAATACCGTGATAATACCGTATACCGTGACAAAACATTATCAATTAATCGCAACAGGAAAATTTGATACCGACATATCACTACTTCACACAAGTCTGTCTGACATGCTTTTAAATGACGGGAAATAACTGGCCCTGAACATCTAAGCCTAAACTCTAGCCTACTCGGCTGAAAGTGCAAATACTAGTCACTGAAGAAGAAGTAAGAATGTTAATAATTACCTGAGTAAGAGTAGCTCGAGTAGTGAGTCCCTAGGGACTTTGGATGCAGGATGATGAAGATGTTGATGCTTTGTTACGTCATTCTCTCTGTGTGTGTGTGTGTGTGTGTGTGTGTGTGTGTGTGTGTGTGTGTGTGTGTGTGTGTGTGTGTGGCTCGAATGCTGCATGGACTTTATGAAAGCAGCACGGAAAATATGATTTCAAATACACAGGGTTTCTGGGTGTTTTTAAACAGCAGATGGAGTATTTGTTTTTAATCATTTTACTTTTCAAAAATCATTAAGAACAAAATAACTGTTGTTTAAAAACACTTGTTTGTGACATACCCCTCAGAAACAGAAGGAAACCTGCACCTGTAGGTTATGAGCGTGTGAAGTGTGTGTTCTGGATCAGTCGTAAGGTGCTTCTGCTTGGTTCGCAGGTCTCAGAGCGGCGTGGTGAACATCTACTCGCAGAAGGACTGTCTGCACACGCTGGAGCCCAGGCCTCTGAAGGCCGTCATGAACCTGGTGACAGCGGCCACCTCTCTGTGCTTCAACAGCACCTCCGAGATCCTGGCCATCGCTTCCAGAGCAGATGATGAGGCCAACCGGCTGGTGTGTCTCAACCCGTGCCTCACATAGCAGTCGTTCTCATTCAGCTGTGTGTGTGTGAAACATCATCATATAAACAAAAGTCATTTGTATATAATAGATTTAAATTGGATTATTTTAATAGTTATTTAATACAGAAACGGTCAGAAACAGTACTGTGATTCTTGATGGGTATGAACAGACATCGCTCTCAGGTTACACCAGCAGCAGTCTGGACGCTTGACATGGATTCATGCTGTTTGTGCAAATTATCATACAACACTCATCATTACTGAGATCACATGATCTGAAGCTGCTGACGCGGGATTGGCTGATTAGTGTGTGTGTGTGTGTGTGTATAGATGTATACACAGACAAACCTGTAATGAATTCTGGATGACTGAAAGAGTACATATTTCTGGATTTCAAATACCGTTCTTGTGTTCACTTACTGCTACGTTACACACAGTAATGGGGTAGTTGGGGTTTTTAGTTGCAAAATAATTTAGAAACTTAATTTTATTTTATTTTTTCCTTTTAAGGTCCATCTACCGAGTTTCACAGTGTTCTCCAATTTCCCACGATTCCAAAAGAAGACGATATTTCGAACCCGTTGTCTGGATTTCTCCCCACGGAGTGGATTCTACACTGTGGCCAATAATAAAGGCAATGCTCTGCTCTTCAGGTGAGAGGAAATCACACCCTTATGTTGGTGTCTCTCATGTTCAGGACTGATCAGTTCATGTCGCTCCTTCAATACCAGACACGCTTCAGTGGAATAAATGAATGACTCTAAACAAATAGAGCTAGAAAACAAGTGAATTGTTATACCTCCTTTATTCTTATGTTTTTGCTATGCTAGTGTTATCCAGATGTTTTCTAAGCATGTGTATTGTTGTTTGTCTCTAGGCTTCTGCATTATACTGACTTCTAGAGATGAAGCAGCGCATTCCACATGGCAGACGGCTGATGGGTTCCTCTGATTTCTGTTCAATAAACTTTTGCCACATAACTCTGAGAACCATTGTGCTGTTGTACAAGTGTGCATTTGTTTGTCTGTCTTTAGCCCTGTTCGCACGGGATCAGTATCACCTGGTGACCTCCAGTCATTGGTAATAATTGTGGAGGTTGTCTGTGATCTTCATCCCGTGTGAATCGGCCATGTCTGTAATTTGTAAAGTAAAAGTTCCCCCGTGAATGACCTACCATATTTCACCGAACACTGAGGTCCTGTGATATTAATTTCAAAATCACACAAGGTCCCCAGATAATACTAATCCCGTGCGAACAGGTCTTTTGACACTTGTCCTTGTCTTCAGAAGTGGACCTGCAGTAGAGCTCTTAAAATTACCATTTGGTTTTTGTTCCGTTTAATTGAATAAAACTTTACATATTCTTCCAGAGCAGCTTTACCAAGAACAGCCGCGGTTACCGACAGTGACAGTGGCGAGAAGAGCTCCCTAAGATGTTAGAAAACGATAAGAATAAACCCTAGGAAGTACTGTAGAGATGCGTCTCAAACTGAATACCTTGTCAGGAAAGGCATGGATAATGACTTCAAACCAAATAATAGAAAACAATAGAAAAACTAGAACCTGTAAATTTTTTTAATTCTCTTTAACCTTTTATTTAGCAGACAAAGAAAAAAGATCTCTGTTTTCAATTTAATATTTTTGTATTTTTATTACTTTAATATTTGGTCAACTTTATATTTTTGTATTTTGGGAATGAGGCATGGTTACAAGAGTGTCACGTCACCTTCTGTTTTAATTACACGTTTCAATCATTTCTGAGCAGACACTTGTTACAGTTTTGCAAGTGTATTTAATGCCTAATCTCACATGATTCAGCACTTAAGCTGCTCAGCGGTCCATAATCATCGTTATCTTATTCTCCTCATCATGATAAACCTTACATTTTCAACATGAGACACAACTGAAGCCTCATTTATAAAATGTTGCATAGAAACTCTTACGTATGATCTTATAATGATGTCTCAAATGTGTTTACATGTGATTCCGGGACTGAACTTACCCACCAAAAACACCTCTTTCAGATGTGAAATTTACAGACGTCAAAGTCACAAATGATCTTGAAATTGTTTGCAGCTGAATAGTTTCAGATCTCCACCCTGTAAATGTTTCCTAATTAATGCCGTTAACAAATAATAGAGCAACAGTCAATGTGCAAATCCTTTACTTGTGAATGGCGAGCGACAAAAATTGCGTAGATTTTCAGATACCTGCAGCACTCCGACTCTCTGCAACAAGGAAAAATGCGTACACCTGCTTAGACCCTGATTTGGTGATTTTTCCATGTCAAAGATAGTTTATAAATGGGAACACTGGCATGCTTTCATGTTCACACACCCTAAGATCACATCTGTGTATATCCATGCTTTATAAATGAGGCTCCTGGACTGCAGGACACATCCACTCTGTCTATGAAACCACGCTTTTGTTGCATGTACAGAATGAGGCCTGACATTCTCTCACTCTAATAATCATAGATTTTCCAGGAAAAGACATAATTTTGATGGCAGCATATGTCAAGACAAGTCACCTTTATTTATATAGTGCTTTTAACAATACAGATTGTGTCAAAGCACTTTACAGTATTAAATAGGAAAATACAGGTGCTGGTCATATAATTAGAATATCATCAAAAAGTTTGATTTCACTAATTCCATTCAAAAAGAGAAACTTGTATATTATATTCATTCATTACACACAGACTGATATATTTCAAATGTATATTTCTTTTAATTTTCATGATTATAACTGACAACTAAGGAAAATCCCAAATTCAGTATCTCAGAAAATTAGAATATTACTTAAGACTAGTGTTGTCACGGTACCAAAATTTCAGTATTCGGTAAAGATACCAGTGAAAATCCACGGTTCTCGGTACCAATTTCGGTACCAAAGCAAAACACAAAAATATGCTAATTTAAAAAAAAATTGATCACTAAAAATAAAACCAATGCCATTCTTTATACTTATTTACAATCGTGTTTAACGTTTTTCTACAAGTAATATAATTATGAAAAACAGTAAACAAGTTTCACCCAAATTTTATTTGTCTTTTAATTTATGAAATTTAAACACATTTAATTTTTTGTTAAATAAAGGGGATTTGCTATTAAAATTAAAACATGGAAGAAATATTGTGTGATTTAATTCTTTAAAAAATTAAATTTTATTATTTTTTTCAACAGTACTAGCAGTTCTACTAAATTTTGAAACGTGCAGTGCTCATGTTTATTCAATGAAGTCAAAGCCTTTTGGAAAATCTATTTGTGGCGGTCAGTTTTGATATTGTAATAAATCAATGTGTGGGAAACCCTGGGTTGCTGTGAATACCTTTAAATTGACACTGGTTTTACTCAAATGAAACGGTGAAATGCTTGTGAAGTGACTCAGAACAGTTCTGGTGATGTTGTTTATGTATTTATGTCCTCATTGAGACGCAGATGCTGAAATTACTCCAAGCGTCACGCGCTTCAGTCTATGTAGTAAACACACGCACATGTCTCTGCCATTCATTCATTCACACAGAGACGCGCAGAACATTTACAGTTACTGGTCAATATGGAGATTTGATTTGATTAATTTATGCTAACTTTGACAAATCCAGTGACTGTCCACATTAAAATGTAAGTTTCATTTTCATGACTGGATTTTGAGATTCTGTCCGCATTTTCTGCTACGCGGAAATCATAGGGCTGTATGCGTCAAGAACCAGGTTGACCGGGTACTCGGTACCACCGGTACTTAAAGAAACCTGGTACCGTGACATTTTCATTTTTTTAGTACCGACTTGGTACCGAAGTACCGGGTCTTTTGACAACACTACTTAAGACAAATACAAAGAAAGGATTTTTAGAAATCTCGGCCAACTGAAAAGTATGAGCATGTACATCACTCAATACTTAGTTGGGGCTCCTTTTGCCTGAATAACTGCAGCAATGCAGCGTGGCATGGAGTCGATCAGTCTGTGGCACTGCTCAGGTGTTATGAGAGCCCAGGTTGCTCTGATAGTGGCCTTCAGCTCTTCTGCATTCTTGGGTCTGGCATATCACATCTTCCTCTTCACAATACCCCATAGATTTTCTATGGGGTTAAGGTCAGGCGAGTTTGCTGGCCAATTAAGAACAGGGATACCATGGTCCTTAAACCAGGTACTGGAAGCTTTGGCACTGTGTGCAGGTGCCAAGTCCTGTTGGAAAATGAAATCTGCATCTCCATAAAGTTGGTCAGCAGCAGGAAGCATTAAGTGCTCTAAAACTTCCTGGTATACGGCCGTGTTGACCTTAGACCTCAGAAAACACAGTGGACCAACACCAGCAGATGACATGGCACCGCAAACCATCACTGACTGTGGAAACTTTACACTGGACCTCAAGCAATGTGGATTGTGTGCCTCTCCTCTCTTCCTCCAGACTCTGGGACCCTGATATCCAAAGGAAATGCAAAATTTACTTTCATCAGAGAACATAGCTTTGGACCACTCAGCAGCAGTCCAGTCCTTTTTGAAGCGAGACGCTTCTGACACTGTCTGTTGTTCAAGAGTGGCTTGACACAAGGAATGCGACAGCTGAAACCCATGTCTTGCATACATCTGTGTGTAGTGGTTCTTGAAGCACTGACTCTAGCTGCAGTCCACTCTTTGTGAATCTCCCCCACATTTTTGAATGGGTTTTGTTTCACAATCCTCTCCAGGGTGTGGTTATCCCAATTGCTTGTACACTTTTTTCTACCACATCTTTTCCTTCCCTTCGCCTCTCTATTAATGTGCTTGGACACAGAGCTCTGTGAACAGCCAGCCTCTTTTGCAATGACATTTTGTGTCTTGCCTTCCTTGTGCAAGGTGTCAATGGTCGTTTTTTGGACAACTGTCAATTCAGCAGTCTTCCCCATGATTGTGTAGCCTACAGAACTAGACTGAGAGACCATTTAAAGGCCTTTGCAGGTGTTTTGAGTTAATTAGCTGATTAGAGTGTGGCACCAGGTGTCTTCAATATTGAACCTTTTCACAATATTCTAATTTTCTGAGATACTGAATTTGGGATTTTCCTTAGTTGTCAGTTATAATCATCAAAATTAAAAGAAATAAACATTTGAAATATATCAGTCTGTGTGTAATGAATGAATAATATACAAGTTATACAAGTTTCACTTTTTGAATGGAATTAGTGAAATCAACTTTTTGATGATATTCTTATTATATGACCAGCACCTGTAGTGTCAACAATGCTGAAGGACAATAGTCAACACTCAATTTTCAGTTAAAGGCAGTTCATCATTGAATTTAGTGATGTCATCATCCAGCTCAGTTCAGTTTAAATAGTATTTGTGCAATCAAGTCAACGATATCACTGGATATTAAGTGTCCCCAACTAAGCAAGCCAGAGGCAACAGTGGCAAGGAACCAAAACTCCATTGGTGACAGAATGGAGAAAAAACCTTAGGAGAAACCAGGCTCAGTTGGGGGGCCAGTTCTCCTCTGGCCAGATGAAACCAGCAGTTCAATTCCAGGCTGCAGCAAAGTCCAATTGTGCAGAAGAATCATCTGTTTCCTGTGGTCTTGTCCCGGTGGTCGTCTGAGACAAGGTCTTTACAGGGGATCTGTCTCTGCAGCTCATCTAGTTGTCCTGGTCTCCGCTGTCTTTCAGGGCTGTAGAGGTCCTTTCTAGGTGCTGATCCACCATCCGGGCTGGATACATACTGCAGTGACCCCTCTGATCTGGACATAGACTGGATCTGGTGGCTACGGTGACCTTGGAATAAGAGAGAAACAGACTAATATGAGCGTAGATGCCATTCTTCTAATGATGTAGCAAGTATAAGGCTTTATAAGTAATACGATGTTTGATAGGGAGCCAGTGCAGTGTTGACAGAACCGGGCTAATATGATCATACTTCCTGGTTCTAGTAAGAACTCTAGCTGCTGCTGATGTCGCAAATTACTACTCAAGCAACAATTACCAGGCTGAAGACATTGTTTTCTATTTATGGATTACCTGAAAAAATTGTGACAGATCAAGCATCCAAGTCAAGTCAAGTCAAGTCACTTTTATTGTCACATCACCACAGCACATGTGCCTTGGTGAGTGAAATTCTTGGGAGCGTGCACCAGAAATTGCAGAAACAGTTAACATATAACCATACAGACTTCAGCAGGTGAAAATATGCAATATGCACATACATATAGTCAGTACACACAGTGTACTATTGGACATACTTACAGTTAGCACTACACGTTTTACACAATATGTACATACATACAGTTAGCACTACACATTATACACTATCCACAGAATGTACACATTCTACATTATGTAGACATATATACGCATGAAAATATGCTAAGGTGCAACAGAGTGTACGTGGGCTGGATACAGAAATGTTATGGATGTGCATTGGATGGAATCCAGTGGTAGCAGGTAGAATATTGTATTAAATAGTTCGGTGTTGAACTGTTAAAGTTAAAGTGCAGTGTGTGGCATACCATATTGTGGAGTATGCTGTAGGGTGTATTAGTTCAGACTGTTCATAAGTCGGATAGCCTGAGGGAAAAAGCTATCCCTCAGTCGGCTAGTGCGGGATCGGATGCTGCGGAGACGTCTTCCTGAGGGCAGCAGAGAGAGCAGTCTGTGGGAAGGATGGCTGGAGTCACTGATGATCCTCCGGGATTTCCTTATACACCGCCTGGTGTAGATGTCCTGGAGGGAGGGAAGCTCACCTCCAACAATGTGGCTGGCAGTTCGCACGACTCTTTTCAGAGCTTTGCGGTTGCCAGCGGTGCTGTTTCGAAACCAGGCAGTGATGCAGCCCGTCAGGATGCTCTCTATAGTGCAAGTGTAGAATGATCTGAGGATGCTGGGGCTCATTCCAAACTTGTTCAGCCATCTCAGGAAGAAGAGGCGTTGATGTGCCTTCTTCAGCACTGCGTCAATGTGTGTAGACCAGGTGAGATCCTCACTGATGTTAATGCCGAGGAACTTGAAGCTGCTTACCCGCTCCACAGGTGTCTTGTCGATGGTGATGGGTGTGTGTTCTCTGCTCTGTCTCATGAAATCCACCACCAGCTCTTTGGTCTTGTCGATGTTGAGTGAGAGGTGGTTCTCCTGACACCATTTAGTCAGGGTGCTCACCTCCTCTCTGTAGGCCGTCTCATCGTTGTCGGTGATCAGGCCTATCACCGTTGTGTCATCAGCGAATTTGATGATGACGTTGGAGCTGTGTGTGGCTGTACAGTCATGTGTGTACAGGGAGTACAGGAGCGGGCTGAGGACACAGCCCTGAGGAGCACCAGTGTTGAGGGTCAGCGGGGATGAAGTGTTGTTGCCCATTCTGACCACCTGGCTTCTGCCTGTTAGGAAGTCCAGGATCCAGCTGCACAGAGATCTGTTTAGTCCCAGAGTCTGGAGCTTCGCAACAAGTGTGGCAGGCACTATGGTGTTAAATGCTGAGCTGTAGTCCACAAACAGCATTCTCACATAGGTGTTCTTATTTTCCAGGTGGGAGAGAGCAGTGTGTAGGGTGAAAGCAATAGCATCGTCTGTAGAACAGTTGCTACGATATGCAAATTGTAGCGGATCCAGTGAGGCAGGCAGCACAGAGCAGATGTAGTCTCGGACGAGTCTCTCAAAACACTTGCTGAAGATGGGTGTGAGAGCAACAGGCCTCCAGTCATTCAAGCATGTGATTTTATTTTTCTTTGGTATGGGCACAATGGTGGATTTTTTGAAGCACGAGGGAACCACAGACAGAGAGAGGGAGAGGTTGAAAATGTCTGTAAAAACACCGGCTAGCTGGAATGCGCATGCTCGGAGCACACGGCCTGGGATGCCATCAGGACCCGCAGCCTTGCGGATATTCACCCGTCGGAAGGATCGGGTTACATCCGCGACAGAGACGGAGAGTGCACTCACATCTTCTGCAGCAGCTGCGGGAGCGCTCTCTGTGTGGGCGGTGTTGTGAGCCTCGAAACGAGCATAAAAGTTATTCAGCTCGTCCGGTAGAGAGGCGGCAATGTTCACAGTAGCTGGTTTGTTCCCTTTAAAGTCTGTGATTTTATTGATTCCCTGCCACATGCCTCTTGCATCGCTGGTGTTGAATTGTTCTTCAACTTTGTTTTTGTATTGTCTTTTTGCGGCTTTGATGGATTTCCTGAGATCGTAACTGGCTTGTTTGCGATCATCAGCGTTTCCGGATTTAAAAGCGGATGTCCACGCTGACAAGGCTGCTTGAACATTGCTATCAATCCACGGTTTTTGGTTGGGGTAGATGTGGATTGTTTTTGTCGGCACTACATCTTCTACACACTTCCTGATGAAACACGTTACAGTTTCTGAGTACGCCTCTATGTCGTCATCAGACGCTGCCCGGAACATGTCCCAGTCCACGTGATCAAAACAGTCTTGTAGTATAGCGTCTGATTGGTCCGAGCAGCATTGAATTGTCCTGAGGGCGGGTGCTTCCCGTTTCAGTTTCTGCCTATAAGCAGGCAGCAGCAGAATGGAAGAGTGATCCGATTTGCCAAAAGGTGGGCGTGGGAGAGATTTGTAGGCATCCCGGAAAGGAGAGTAGCAGTGGTCCAGTGCACGATCACCACGCATGTTGATGGTGATGTGTTGAAAATATTTCGGAGCTATTGTTCTGAAGTTGGCTTTGTTAAAGTCCCCCATAACAATAAACGCTGCATCTGGGTACGCGGTTTCCTGCTCACTTATATTCCCATACAGTTCCTTGAGTGCCTGGTCTGTGTTGGCTTGAGGGGGAATGTAAACAGTGGTGATTATGACCGCTGTGAATTCCCTCGGTAGCCAGAATGGTCGACACAGAAGCATATGAAATTCTAGATCAGGGGAGCAGAAGGATTTAATAGAGTGTAGGTTCCTTTCATCACACCACGAGTTGTTGATAAAGAAACAAACGCCCCCACCTCTGCTTTTCCCTGTGAGCTCTTTCGTTCTGTCCGAGCGGTGCACGGAGAACCCCGTAAGCTCGATGGCTGAGTCTGGAACCACTGCAGACATCCAGGTTTCTGTGAGGCAAATAATGCAGCAGTCCCTTGTTTCTCGTTGGTATGAGATACGTGCCCGCAGTTCGCAAAGTTTGTTGTCCAGTGACTGAACGTTAGCCAGCAAAATGGATGGGAGAGGAGGTCGGAGGGGACGACGTCTGAGTCTGACAAGGACGCCGCCTCTCTTCCCTCTTTTCCGGCGGCGTTTCCTCGGTCGCGCCCGCGCAGCCCAGACAAAGGGCTCTGATGCGGTGTCTGTAAACAAAGCGCCGGCGTTCAAGAACTCAAAGTCCGGTTTGCGTTCCGCGACGTAGGAACCAATGTTTAGAAGCGTGTGTCTGTCGTAGACAGTTATACAAACAACATCCAACACGTAGAACAACAAAAAAACAAGTAAAACAAACGAAAAACTGCAAAGTTTACTCGGAGCTCGCAACACGGCCGCCATGCTCGGCGCCATCTTGGATTTATCTTGGATTTATCCACGTTTACATCAGAAGAATTTCAGCACCACAGGCCAGTCACCAGCTGATTTATTCTTGAATAAGCATATTTAAACCTAACATTCAAGAGACTGTTTGCAGGAAGCAGTATTTGAAAAAAAAAAAAAAAACGGCATGATAACTGAGCAAAAGGGAGATCATTCAAAGTGGTTGAACCAGTGTCCCTGTGTAGGACAGGAAGAGGAGATCCAAAGTGGTTGCCAGTTGTGGTAATGCAACAAACAGGGCTCGTATCAAATGAGGTAAAGGACCCTGTGTTCAGACAGCACAGTGAGCAATTAAAATCACAATACTCCTCTTCAGATGCTCCAAGTGACCAAGAAAGTTATAGGCCTGCCTTTTCAGATATGATGATTTGTTTTAATATTGATGTAATGCTGTGTTTAAGATAAATGGGGGTGGTAATGTGGTGTATAGGGAACATGTGGTGTTATTGGTGAATGTGTGCATTGTATTTGGGACCTTTGGGTTTCTGTATATAGGTGGCCTTATTTAAGTAACTGTAGAATCTGAATAAGCTTTATTGCCTGGTATGTTTACACATACGAGGAATTTGTTTTCATGACAGAAGCTTCCACAGTGCAACAGAATGACAGTGATAGAACAAAAAACACAGATAATAAAATAAATTAAAAAATTAAAAAATAAACCAGGTAAATAAGGAATAACAATATACAAATTGACAATTGTATGTGCAGGTATATTACAATAGACAGTTTTGTATGCACAGGTATACAGTATTATGTGCAAATTTGAAGTGTAGATTAAGTATGTGTGTTAGATAAATAAGTGTATGTGTGTATAAATAGTGTTGTGTGTTCCACAGTTATTGTCAAGTGTTCATTAGATGGATTGCCTGAGGGAAGAAACTGTTCCTGTGTCTGGCCGTTCTGGTGCTCAGAGCTCTGTAGCGTCGGCCAGACGGCAACAGTTCAAAGAAGAGGGTGCTGGATGTGAGGGGTCCAGAGTGATTTTGCCAGCCCTTTTTCTCACTCTGGATGAGTACAGTTCTTGGAGAGACGGGAGGGTTGTACCAACGATTCGCTCAGCAGTCCGGACTACCCTCTGTAGTCCTCTGAGGTCAGATTTGGTAGCTGAGCTGAACCAGACAGTTATTGAAGTACAGAGGACGGATTCAATGATGGCGGAGTAGAACTGTTTCAGCAGCTCCTGTGGCAGGTTAAACTTCCTCAGCTGGCGAAGGAAGTACAACCTCTGCTGGGCCTTTTTCACAATGGAGTCTATGTGAGTGTCCCAATTCAGGTCCTGAGAGATTGTGGTACCCAGGAACCTGAATGACTCCACTGCAGTCACAGTGCACTTCATGATGGTGAGTGGGGGGAGTGCAGGGGGGTTTCTCCTGAAGTCCACGATCATCTCCACTGCTTTGAGCATGTTGAGCTCCAGGTTGTTGAGAGTGCACCAGACAGCCAGCTCTTTAACCTTCTTCCTGTAAGCAGACTTGTCACCGTCCTGAATGTGGCCGATGAGTGTGGTGTCATCTGCAAACTTCAGGAGCTTGACAGAGGGGTCTTTAGATGTGCAGTCGTTGGTGTACAGGGAGACGAGCAGTGGGGAGAGAACCCAGCCCTGAGGAGCTCCAGTGCTGATTATACGTGCTGGATTTGAGTTTTCCCAGCCTCACTAACTGCTGCCTGTCTGTCAGGAAGCTGTTGATCCACTGACAGACAGAGGTGGGCATGGAGAGCTGAGTTAGATAGGGCAGGAGGAGATTTGAGATGATAGTGTTAAAGGCCAAGCTGAAGTCCACAAACAGGATCCTCACATAAGTCCCTGGTGTGTCTAGATGTTGCAGAACATAATGCAGTCCCATGTTGACTGCATCGTCCACAGACCTGTTTGCTCTGTAGGCAAACTGAAGAGGATCCAGTAAGGGTCCAGTAATGCCCTTCAGGTGGGCCAGCACCAGTTTTTCAAATGACTTCATGACCACAGACGTTAGAGCCACAGGCCTGTAGTCATTTAGTCCTGTAATTTTGGATTTCTTTGGGATGGGGATGTTGGTGGAGCGCTTGAAGCATGAAGGGACTTCGCACAGCTCCAGTGATCTGTTGAAGATCTGTGTGAAGATGGGGGCCAGCTGGTCAGCACAGGATTTCAGACAGACTGATGTAACACAATCTGGGCCTGGTGCTTTTTTCCTTTTCTGCTTCCGGAAGACCTGGCGCACCTTGTCTTCGCTGATCTGAGGTGCAGCTGTGGGGGAAAGGGGGGTTGCAGGAGGTGTGAATGGTGTGAATGGTTGTGTAGAGAGGTGTTCAGGGTGGGTGTGGGGTGATTTTTTCAAACCTGCAGTAAAACTCATTCAGATCGTCTGTCAGTTGTTGATTCTCCAGGGTGCTGGGGGACGGTGTCTTGTAGTTTGTGATCTCCTTCAGACCTTTCCAAACTGATGCTGAGTCGCTGGAGCTGAACTGAGTTTTCTAGAATAATTCCTCTTTGCCACTCTGATCTCCTTTTCCAGTGTGTATTTGGCCTGTTTATACAAGACATTGTCCCCCTTTCTGTAAGCATGCTCTTTGCCCTGATGGAGCTGTCTGAGTTTTGTAGTGAACCATGGTTTGTCGCTGTTGTAAGTTAGATGAGTCCTGGTAGGAATGCACATGTCTTCACAGAAACTGATATAAGATGTTACAGTCTCTGTCAGCTCGTCCAGATCGGTGGCAGCAGCTTCAAAAACACTCCAATCAGTGAGGTCAAAACAAGCTTCTAAATCCTGCTCTGCTTCATTAGTCCATCTTTTTACTGTCCTTAATACAAGTTTAGCTGATTTCAGTTCCTGCCTATAGGTCGGTATAAGATGAACCAAACAGTGATCAGAACGCCCCAAAGCTGCTCGTGGAACAGAGAGAACATCTTTTATTGTGGTGTAACAGTGATCCAATATATTACTGTCTCTGGTGGGACATGTGATGTGCTGTCTGTATTTTGGCAGTTCACGGGAGAGATTTGCTTTATTAAAGTCCCCAAGAATGATTAAAACAGAGTCCGGGTGTTGTTGTTCTGTCTCTGTGATCTGATCAGTGAGTTTCTGTAAAGCTGAGCTCACGTGTCCCTGCGGAGGAATGAACGAGTGAAACTCCTGTGGCGAATAGAATGGCTTGCAGTTACTGAAGAGTGCTTTTAGATTGGGACAGCACATCTTCTTTAACACTGTTACATCTGTACACCACCTTACGTTGATGTAAAAGCATGTCCCGTCGCCGCACGATTTCCCCGTTGATTCTGCATCGCGATCTGCTCTGAACAGCTGGAAACTCATCAGATTTAACACGCTGTCCGGTATAGTCGAAAACCGGTAATATATTGAGTGATGCTTAGTGCCGAATGTCCAGCAATTTGTCCCTGGTGAAACTAATTCCAGGGATATAACTAAAGACAGGACAAACTTACAAGAACAACTGCAGAGCACGCCACGGAGGCCGCCATCATCATTGGCGCCATCTTGTCAGCATTACAAGATGTCTAGCAGGTGTGATGGAGACACATGTGCAAATTGCACTTGTCTGTATCTGCCCAATTAATATGTAACAATAGAGTACAGCATTACACTAACAGTGTTTTTAAACACTTTTGGGACGTTTTTTGCTCTGCAACAGTATTTCCTTTTATTGCCTACAAAGCTAGATAGTTTGGTATGCGTGAAAAGAAAAAAAAAAGAAAAAAAAATACTTTAACCAAAATGATCATGTTATGTATTTTTTAATATCAAATATATATAGCATATTTTTATAGACCCATAGAATGTTAAAAACACTAATATATACCAACTTACAGTTCTTTAATTTTATGAAATCTTTCTGTAAGACACTGAAATATGGTACATACAAAGCAATATGAATACAAACATCAGACTCTTAATAGTTCAAGCTGATACAGTATATGTGACACCTAGTCCACAGCTTCATTGCAGAGAAGAAGGCAGTGCATAAAATTTCTTCCAGCTGCTGTGGGGTGTCACAATGCACAGAGCACAGAGAATCCAAACACTGTACAATCCTACATATAGACTACAGATAAACAGCCTTTTTGGCCTTGATATATTTCAACTGGAGTATGTGTAGATGTAATTATGTAGATTGATTGTGTGGTTATACATCCGGTAATGATACATGCTTTTCAATGATGGTGTGTTTAGGTTTAGGGTGTCCCATCTCTCCTGCACTAATGCCTTTCTCCTTGTGTTCAGGTTCTGTATGAGACTGGGCGGAATTTCATCTCAGTGAAGGGAATGGAGAAATCTTTGCCTTTCCATTCCGTCCAGATCACGCCCTGAGAGAAACCAAACACAGTCCTTACAACTGGTGCATACCAATGGACTTGATACATGAAGATATACAGTATATCTATATCTATATATATATGGCTGTATGTATTGCGTGAAGTCAGCTGCTTTACCTGGTGGTTGGTGTCTGTGTTATAAAGGCCGTTGAGATTGGCCTCATGGCAGTTCTTATACCACCAGCCGCCTCTGTAGGACATGGCACAGCGCGTGATGAACGGCTGAGGGTCTCTGTCCCGCGTGGAGAACGGCCATCCATTATGGTACGTCAGTGAGTCACCTGTACATGAAGATGTGCAGAGTTGTCCAGGTGTACAGCCTCATCCTGCCTACATGCACATGTAGAAGCTGTTCATGATGGACTCACCGGCTGTGCCAGAATATCCAGACACTCTGATGGTGTAGTGCTTTTTCACACTGTCAACAGAGAACGAGGAATAGTGTGCGTAAACAGTCTCGTCTCCTGCTCTGAGGTCTACTCTCAGGGTCATTGGACTCATCTTAGTGAAGTTATGAAGCTGCTCGTTTCCTAAAGCAGGGAGAGGACATCATGTCATGCTCTAGAGGGCACCACAAACCGTCTCAACTGTTGTTTCACACTTGACTGTGTAACAGGTGCCCTGTTACACAAATGTATTCACTGTAAAACAGTGGAAGATGACCTGATTGTAATAATACAGTGTCCACTGCTTTTCCCATGTTTGTGCTGTTTCAGATAAATGACACACTCCCTTTGAGTCAGCAGAAGTGTGGTCCTGCACGATGACATAGGGATTTCACAGAGTACACTAACTGAGTGTGAAAACAGTGTTTCTCACCGAGCCAGAATTCCCCATCCAGCACTCCAAATCCATTGCTGTATTCACGCCAGCTCCTGAAGAAGTTTGTCTTCCCATCCTTTCTTCGCTGAAAAACCTGGACACACAAACAAAGAGATGATGCCACTTCAGCAGGGAATGGCTAACTAACATCTCTTTAGATGTTACTAATGTTTAAGCAAATATCACTGTTACTGTTGCTCATACTGATGTTTAGAGATCTGAACAAACCAATATCAACCAACGTGGTTATTTTTGACATTAGTGACTGAGTGTGTGGAAAAGAAATCTTTCTATAATAAGTAGTTTAATCATCATAATAAGTAGTCAAACACAAATGCAACTCCTCCTGACCTGGTGAATGAATGTCTAGTAAAGATGTGATATGACTCATTGATTCATACCGTCCAGCCTCCTCCATCAGTCTCCATGTCACAGTAAACCATCAGTGGCCTTCCCTCGCGGCCCTGTGGAAACACCTCCACGATGCCAGACTCCAGCGCTCCGTTCTGCTTCTCCTGCGAACAGTCAGTGGGAAAGGGGAACTGGAGGTTCCCTGAGAGAGAGAGAGAGAGTAGAACGACAGGGTGAACCTCACGAAAACATGTCCAGCTCACACTTCACCTCAAGATCACAAGTCAAGTAATACAAAAAAAAAGAATTCAGTGCATCATGACAATTTTTTTCTCGCTATGCCCAATATAAATTCACAATAAATTCTTAATAATATGATCAAAAAGCAGTTTTTTTTAAATCAGCATAAATCAAATGGCAGTGCTACAGATAGGCCACTGTCATGATGTATGAATTAGTAATATAGTGTATATTCAGAAAACATTTGTTTATTATGACTTATCACATGGATCTAATTTTTCTACAAATATTTAAGCACACTAAACTGACAGCAAATGCTACTAAAAATAAAATCTAAATATATTTTCGTTAAAAAGTGAGTTGTGCTGAGAATTTGAGAAATGTGTTTAACTGTGAATTAATATAATGTCAATGCAAAACATAATGGTTCTTAATAAGGCCTTGTTTTATTTGCTAAATCTAGTTCTCATTGGGTTTTTGATTTGACATTTACATTTAGTCATTTAGCAGATAACAGATGATTTTATGGTTAAATGTGATGTGTTTGACAGGCTTTTTGAGATTAATCTGACAAATGCACTAGGGAAAAGTGATGAATTGCTGTTGGATGTTTGCAGAGGCATCAGAGCGTCATCAGTACCGGTGGTGAAGTCTGTAGAGACGGTGCTCATGTACAGACCGTCCCGCTCGGCCTGCAGGTGAGCTGTGTATGTTGACGATGGGTACAGTCTGGTTAACTTGAACTCCTTGACCGTGGGGCCAAGAATCACTTCCTGTGCAGAAGAAACAAATATTTATAACTATTACAGACCGTCGGTTCACACAGTTACTGCTCAATGTAATAAGAGTGGTGGGTTTTATGGGGACAAACTGGCATTGCTGTCATAACTCACACTGTACTGCTGATATACTGCAGACAGATGCTCAGCTTTGTTCAGCTGATGTGAAAGTCTGACCTTAATGTCCTGGCCATCCGTGTAATAGCTGAGCTTGTAGCTGCTGATGGCTGATACAGGTGGTTTCCAAGACAGCACCGCGGTACGAGGCGTAACCTGACCGGCTTTGAGATCACGAGGACCATCCACCTTTTTACCTGAAACATAGTTAGGAAAACTTCTGCCTTAAACAGGTGCTATTAAAATAAAGAAACAAAAGATTGCACAAGCATCATTTTGTGAGCGGCATTTCATTAAAGGAGTTTGTGAAGTTTTCAATAAAAAAAAATCTAAATTTACATGTTGATAGTTATTGTGAAGAACTATACCTACATTAAATTGAGAACTGACTTCATGCATCTGCTAAAAATCACTAAACTTAATTAAAAGTCATTGAGTAAAAAGGGCTCAAAAAGTGACGTTAGTTTCGAGAAAAAAAAAAAAAAAAACTGGCTTATATTCAAGGCACCTGACCTAATGATTGCTAAGCAAACAGAAGACGGCGATGCTAACCGCTGGATGTTGTGAAGGCTGTGGTTGCTCTTGAGCTGCTCAGGTCTCCCAGCTGGCTGTGAATGCTCACTCTGTGTTGTGTGGAGGACTGCAGCGCCTGCAGCTGCTCTTCTGCAGCGTTGCCAGACACTCTGATGGTTATTCCAGACCCAGGAGCTTATGAGAGGAAAAACACAGGAGTGTCATTTTTCAGGAATATTGAAAAGTGTGTCAGTTCTTACTCCTCTGGTGTAAAGCACACTGTAGTATCAGTGAGTAAATGTCCCATCTTAAATAGCCTGTACAACAACAATACTCAGAGTATTTAAGATGGGACATTTAAACTCTATTACCAAGCAAAAGTTGCGGACTTAGCTCACCTGTCTCAGAACTATACACAATGACATAGTGGTCGACGGATGCCAAGGCGGGTCTCCACAGCAATAGTGCTTTACTGTCCGTGACGTTTATGGCCCTCAGGTCTGTTGGTGGGTCGGGCACTGAGAGATACATGATCGATCAAAATTACTCCAGAGTTACTATCTTAAACATTCTTTTTAATCTCTCTGCCAATGTTTGTCTGACACTAGCAAACAGGTACAGCAGGCCTATGTTTCCAGTGTTGTTATGCCATGCCATTCAAATAAACTAACTGCAATTCTGTTAATGTTAAAAGGGTCCTAAATGGCAAATTCAGGGTTTATAAAGTTTGCGAAATGTTTTTCTCATTTTCACATCCTGTAAAAAAAAAAAACACTCAATTTAAAGGGGCATTTCCTCCTACAGAAATGGCAGTAAACGCCGACTGCTGTGATTGGCTAACTTCATCACACCATAGCCACGCCCTCCTTTACAGCATGTCATGTGTTTTGATGCTTGGGATGGCAAGCGCTGTGATAGAGCCATATATGTTTGAGCCCAAAGCAGAAGAAACTGAAACATCGCGACCATAACGATTGCAACTCTGTTTTAGCAAGGGGAGTTGGTTTTGCTTAGTTTTCAGTATATAGTTTTAAAACTACTATTATTACTTGTAGTGTTGCAAAAGTTGCTGCATGTGCATGTACTGATTTTATAAGCAACACTCAAACAATGATATGCTTAGTGTTTTAATGGTGTGAAACTGTACTTATTGATGATGAAAATCAAGCTGAAATTCATTAAAAACAAAAATCCTGTGGCAAGTTCAGTCCTCCAGGAGTATCCTGAGGTTACATGCCTAATCGAGACACAACGGTAACAGTTCATGAATCTATCAACCCTGCACAACCGTTGGTTATCAGCCTTGATTTTTAACCACTGGTTCCCTGTATTACTCTTTCTAGAATGATGGGTGACTTACAAGTGGTTACAGTATCCTGGATGGAGTCACTTTCGTCTTGTCCAAGTACAGACATCACACGGACCTCATAAGTGGAGCCAGGAGACATCGCCGAGAGAGCCAGATGGACAGTTTCTGAGTCCACACTAACAGAGATTGGCTCACCTGCAATTACACAAACAAGAAACATATATACAATACAAGAAGCAGAAGACTCATATTTGACACTTTCAGTCAGCAGGGTCAGTAAAATGTGGTGCCTAACATTCTTCTTCTTTTTTTAAAATGAAATTTATAAGTTATTCAGCCCAAAGTCATGCAATAATAGGACTTTGGGAAATACACCTTTGGGAAGACAAAGACAGTATAAACAGACAAAATATGTAACTGATATAAATACATCTTGTCTAATGAACAACAGCCCAAAAGGGTGCAGAGAAAAAGCTCAAAGACCAAAAAAGGAAGAGGAGAAGTCCAAATTTTACTCTACTGATACAGTACCTATTGATGCATAGCAGATTCAGGCTGTTTCTTTTTGTTTTTGTTTTTTTTTTTCAAATGTGAAAGTTTATGCAAGAAAATTAAATATCATTATAAATTTAAAGCATTTTTGCACATTCACTAATTATTGAGAAGTTACTGATCACAATATAGTTTTAATTGAAAAAAAAAAAAAGGAAAAAAAAATTAAACAAGCTCATATTTTTCTGGGACAAATCAGACTTGAAATGTGAAAGGCGTATACAGTTTTTAATGCATTAACTGTTCTGTCTGTAAAGATGACATAGTTGAGCTTACTTTACATTTTATTATTCCCATCAACTTCTTTCACATTACTGAACTGCATGAAAACATTCAAGTGTCAACATCACTTTCCGTTCCAAACCCTTAAAGTTACCGCCATTCATTCTGTCTTATTAATGTAATGAACACATTACTTTAAGCTAAATGTGAAAAGATGTTAAGTTATCCTGAAAGCGTGCATGCCGAGGTCTGGTAGATCTTCCCTGCTGCAGATAGAGGCAGGATTGTCACCAGATGCTGTGCTGGGGTAGAGGGCACGAAGAATTCAACAGAAAACAGGGGAGCATAGCGTCTGACCAACACCAGAAGGGCACAGTACTTTCCTAAGCCAACAGCAACCATTAAGATGGCTTTTGTGGCTGCTGTGACTGTGACCAGAAGAGCTTGTTTTTCTTTCATGGCCACTGAATCTGGCCCCAGTCCAGCAGGAAGATTCTGGGAATACGGGCCTTTTTCTTTGCATTGTATTTGCTCTGTGCTTTGAGCTGTTGTCTGTGTACCCTGGCTTTCACCATAGGGTTTCCACTGAGAGGAACAGGAGGGAAAAGTCTGTATGGGGGTAACTCCAGCTCTCATCCCTGCATCAATTTTGCTGGTGGCACTCCAGTAGTGTCATGCTGAGCTGCTCTGTAGTGTAGAAGAGTTTGAGACAAGGCCTTGTTGAAAGAGCAGCCTTGAGCCAAGTAATCTCTCAGACCATTTTTCAGTGACCGATTAAATCTCTCTATGCCCCCGTTTGACTGTGGGTGATAGTAAGCTTTTTGTATGTGTTTGATTCCTTTGCTATGGATGTAACCGGCAAACTCAACAGACACTAGTTGGCATCCTGGTGATTTCAGTGCTCTCAAGCCCGGCAATCTCAGAGGTTCTGCCACCCTTCGCTGCCCTTCCAGTAATGGCGGTCACCATTTTGTATGTCTGGGCTATACACACTTCCAAAGTGGCGGTGTCCATGAGTCCACTCCAGAGCTGCTGCAGTCCATGAGTCTGTTCCAGAGCCTGCTCTAGTCCATGAGTCCACTCCAGAGCCCGCTCCAGTCCATAAGTCCACTCCAGAGGCCGCTCCAGTCCATGAGTCTGCTCCAGAGGCAGCTCAAGCCCCAGAGCTCAGTCCTGTGTTGGTACCAGCCCAAGATCTCCCTGCCTGACCTGTCTCAACCACAAATGTCACCCTTGAGCTCCCTGTCTACCCCGTCACAGCCAAGGAGGATGCCCCTGAATTCTCTGCTTACCCTGTCATGGCCAAGGAGGCCATCTCTGAACCCATTGCCAGTCCTGCATATCCATGCAGGCCATTTCTGAACTCTTAGACTGTCCTGACACGACCATGAAAGTCATCCCTAAACTCTCTGAATGCCCAGTTTAGGCTACAGGGGCTGTTTCTAACTTCTCTTTTCTCTCTATTGCAGTTTCGTCTGCTCTGTCTTGGTGACCTTCAGATCCACCATGGTGGGTTCCAAAACAGCCTGAGCCATCTTGGTGTCCCCTGCACCATCAGCTCCACTGAAGTGGTCCTCAGCTCCACCCTGGTGGTCATTTGCTCCACCATGGGGATCTTTTGTCCCTTCTGCTCTGCCCTGGTGATTTTGTGCTCTGCCTGTTCTGCTCTGCCAGCTCCGCCCTGGCTCCCTGGTCTACCTCTGTCTCCAGGCCCGCTTCCACCACACAGGCCTGATCCACCATCCCTCCACCTGACCTACCTCTGCTCCGCCTCCCTCCTGGACTTGAACTTTTGCTGTTTTGGAGAGTCTGGAAGTCACTCCTTTGTCTTGTGTTCAAGGACTTTTAGGTTGAAGTGTTTCTCTGCCCCCAGTGTGTCTGTCTTCACTTCCTGTATTTAGTTCCTATTACCTGTTCTACCTTGTTTGTTGTCATTGGCAACTCATTGGTTCCACCGCCTTGTTAACCTTGTTAGCCCTTGTATATATATATACCCCGTGTTTGCCTTGTTCAGTGTCAGTCTTTGTTTTCCTGGTGTAAGCTTTAGGCTGCAAAGCAACAAAATGTGTTTATTTTAAAAGGGGGTAATTCTTTTCTATACCCACTATATTCTCATCAAACATAAAGCCTATGGCCACGAAGCCCGGCAATATGGGTGGGTACATCTGGCTATATAAGCGGGCATACTGGCATAGGATCTTTAGATTTCTTCTCTGTCTTCTCTTTGAGAATTAAAGCCTTCTCCAATGACAAGCCTCACAGCAGATCAAGACCTCTCTGCTCAGCTGATTCACCACTCTTGCAAACTGCCTTCAGCGTCTGCAGCAGCCGCTGTCTCAACGATCCCCTGTCGCCATCCCGTGATATTTAAAAGAGCAAATTTTAAGTTTTCTTTCGATGTTGATGTAAATGCCTCACCGTTATTGTGGCTCATGCAAGGCTCAATTGCACGCCGCTGACAGTAACAATGGGTGCATTTCATGCTGCATTTCAAATCCCATGCTGAAGCCGCTCTCTCGGAGATGGAGTGTTCCCTCGTCTCTGTGCTCGTGTTTAGCTTTCTTTTTAAAAAGTGTCCCTGCCCCTCGGGTCCTCCTGTCTTCTTCCTCCCATGAATCTGTGAGGAAAAAAACAGGGGACCTCAGCGCTTAGAGATGAGTGAGCTCCTTTCTTCTTCTCCAACGCAGACCAGCGTCCCTCTGCTACTGCGAGCGACTTGGTCTCGTTTGGTGGAAGCGAGGACGATCCCCTGGATGACAGCATGTCATTGGTTGCCTCAGACACTGAGGAGCTGTCGGGCTTGACGATCGACCCTGCCCCCTTACAGTCTGCCGAGCCCAGCGAAGCCAAGGCAGACATTGACACCAAGCTTCTCCTCATCCTGTCTAAGATTGTTGAGGAGCTGGGTTTCAAATGGTCTCTGCAGGAGGGCAGAGGTCCTTCTGCTTCCTCTGCCCTCACATCAGTCAAAAGTGCTGAAGAAAAGGTGTATGAGAGACTGCCTCCCCTGGATAAGACAGTGGACACAATTGCCCCTGTTCAGAGCGAGTCAGGCTTCTGAAGCCATTACTTCCTCATCCCCAAAAAGGATGGCAGCTTATGGCCCATCCTCGATCTCAGGCACCTGAACCACACCCTCATGAAATGGCCATTCAGGATGACTACTTTGAAACACATCCTCTAGCAAGTTTGCCCAGGGGACAGGTTCTTCTCTCTGGACCTGAAAGACACCCTACTTTCACATCCAGATAGTCCCCCATCACAGACGATTCTTGAGATTCACCTTCGAGGGAGTGGATTATCAATACAAGGTCCTTCGCTTCTGACTTTCGCTGACTCCTCGCACTTTTAGGAAGTGCATGGATGCAGCACTTTCTCCACTGAAACAGACAGGAATTCGCATTTTAAATTACCTTTGATGACTTGCTCATCTTAGCCCAGTCAGAGCCCGAACTGCTTTCTCACAGATCCCTCCTCCTTAGCCTATTAGAATGCCTGGGACTCAGGGTCAACATTGCCAAAAGCGCACTGTCCCCCAGCCAATAGATATCGTTTCTGGGAGCGATGATCGCACCAGAACATTCACTGGCCATACAGCGGCTTGCAGGGTCCTTCAAAGTTGGAGCCTCTCACCCTCTAAGGAAGTTTCAGAAGATGCTGGGCCTCATGGCCTCTGCATCTCCAGTGCTACAGCTGGGCCTGCTTCATACTGGCTGAAACCACAAGTTCTGTCCCAGGTTTGGCATCATGGACGGCTGTAAATCAAGGTGGATATACAATATATAAAGGTGTGTGGCAGCTCTGGCCCCTTGGAAAGACACTCAGTGGATGGATCAGGGCGTGGCTCTGGGAATGGTCTGCAGAAGGAAGGTTGTCTCAACAGATTTGTTCAACAGGGGTTGGGGAGCTCTATGCAATGGCAAACTGGCTTTCGGCCAGTGGTCGAAAGAGGAAGGTCGGTGACACATCAAATGCCTGGAAATGTTGGCAGTGTGTTGAGGCCTTCAGACCTTTTTGCCAAACCTAAAGGGTCATCATGTTCTAGTCCACTCGGACAGCATGACGGTGGTGTCCTATATAAATCGCCAGGGAGGGCTCTCCTCGAAGCACTTCTTCATTCTGGTGGAGCGCTTCTTGGAATGGGCAAAGTTTAACTTGCGTTTGCTGAGAGTAACGCATGTGCTGGGAAGGTTGAACCAAGGAGCAGACATGCTGTCCCGGAATAACGTCCCCTCAGAGGAGTGGATGCTCCATCCACAAATGGTTCAGAGAATCTGGGAGATCTTTGGGAAGGCAGTGGTCGACCTCTTCGCCTCAAAAGACAACTCCCATTGCCAAACTTTTTTGGCTTTGGTATCGGTTATGCAAGTGGGAAACTTGCAGGTGCTCTCTGTGAGCCCTTCCTGCTTTGAGTTCAGGCCCAGCGACTCTAAGGTCATCCTGAAGCCAAGGCATGGTTATGCACCTAAGGTGCTCTCTACTCCGTTCAGAGCACAGGTCACTCTCTGCGCTTTCTCCCTTGGAGGAGGACCAGAAGCTGTATTTACTCTGCCCCGTCAGGGCACTGAGAATTTACATTGAATGCTCTGCCCTGTTTAGGCAGTCGAAGCAGCTCTTTATTTTCTTCAGTGGCCACACCAAGGGTCATCCAGTCACGAAACAGAGACTTTCCTGGTGGATAGTTGATGCTATTATGCTAGCATACTCTTCCTTGGGCCTGCAATGCCCCATTGGAGTATGAGCCCACTCCACCAGTGGCATGGCCTCTTCTTGGGCTTGGTCTGGCGGTGTGTCTGTTGCAGAAATCTGTGCAGCGGCCGGCTGGGCCTCGCTATCCACATTTGCTAGGTTTTACAACCTGGACGTCCCTGCCTTACAGGCCAGGGTTCTTTCTGCATAATTGGCATGTACCCGTCAGAGCGCAGGATTAGCTCTGCGTATTGTTTGGCAGTGACACGGTCAAATTCGCCAGAACTGCTACTTCTTGTACGCTCTCAGCCGACCCTAGTGCCGAGGCTGTACGTGTTTTACTTGGAACGATTACCCAGGGCGAGCTTACTCTATTATTCTTGTCTCTCTGAGCCCCTCAGGTGCTTAAAGAAAGTTCACATACTAGTCGTTCCTCTCCATAGCACGGCATGTTTGTACTGGTTCCCATATTGTTTAGCGACACAATACGAGTGTAGTATCGAAAGGGAACGTACGTGGTTACTAACATAACCTCAGTTTCCTGAGATACAGGAACGAGTACAGTGTTGCTGTAGAACCAGGAAGTATGATCATATTAGCCCGGTTCTGTCAACACTGCACTGGCTCCCTATCAAACATCGTATAGATTTTAAAATCTTGCTTATTACTTATAAACCCCTGAATGGTTTAGCACCTCAGTATTTGAACAAGCTCTTGTTACATTATAGTCCTCCACACCCACTGCGTTCTCAAAACTTTGGCAATTTGATAATACCTAGAATATTAAAGTCAACTGCGGGCGGCAGATCCTTTTCCTATTTAGCGCCCAAACTCTGGAATAACCTACCTAACATTGTTGGGGAGGCAGACACACTCTTGCAGTTTAAATCTAGATTAAAGACCCATCTCTATAACCTGGCTTACACATAGCACACTAATACGCTTCTAATATCCAAATCCGTTAAAGGATTTTTAAGCTGCATTAATTAGGTAAACCGGAACCGGGAACACTTCCCATTACATCTGATGTACTTGCTACATCATTAGAAGAATGCCATCTATGCTAATATTAGTCTGTTTCTCTCTTATTCCGAGGTCACCATAGCCACCAGATCCAGTCTGTATCCAAGTCAAAGGGTCACTGCAGTCACCCGGATCCAGTACGTATCCAGCCCAGATGGTGGATTAGCACCTAGAAAGGACCTCTACAGCCCTGAAAAGGCAGCAGAGACTAGGACAACTAGAGCCTGAGAGACAGATCCCCTGTAAAGACCTTGTCTCAGACGACCACTGGGACAAGACCACAGGAAACAGATGATTCTTCTGCACAATCTGACTTTGCTGCAGCCTGGAATTGAACTGCTGGTTTCGTCTGGTCAGAGGAGAACTGGCCCCCCGACTGAGCCTGGTTTCTCCCAAGGTTTTTTCTCCATTCTGTCACCGATGGAGTTTTGGTTCCTTGCCGCTGTCGCCTCTGGCTTGTTTAGTTGGGGACAGTTCATTTACAGCAATATCGTTGACTTGATTGCAAATTATTGCACAGATACTATTTAAACTGAACTGAGCTGCATGATGACATCACTGAATTCAATGATGAACTGCCTTTAACTGTCATTTTGCATTATCGACACACTATTTTCCTAATTAATGTTGTTCAGTTGCTTTGACGCAATCATTTTTGTTTAAAGCGCTATATAAATAAAGTTGACTTGACTTGGTAGCCGTGCTATAGAGTTGCATGACTCGTGTTGTTGCTTCAGTCGAAGTAACCTGAGGATCCTATGCCAGAACTCCCGCTTATATAGCCAGATGGCCCATATTAGTGGGCTCTGGCAGGCTTCATGGCCATAGGCTAGTGCAGCTCTGCTGACTCACCATTGGCTCATTTTTATTTTCACTTCACGAACCAATGGCTGTGCAGTTCCAGTGTGTTATTAAAAATGCTTCAGTATCGGTGAAATAATGACTATTCCCCATAGCATCTAGTGACGCAGTACTCATTTCCATATTGCAGGGAACCATGGTTACATTAGTAACAGAGTACGTTTTTGATAGATGGTCAACTAAATAAAACACATTTATGAGATTAACTAATATTTCTTGTGCAGTTTGCCAAATCTGTGCCTACACAGAAGAAAGCCCTTTCTAGGCTGTGCCAAGCCATTCATTTGGTTTGTGTTAATGGTAAGTCTGGTGGTTTTTATAAGAAAGAGATGAAATGTAGTTGCAATAAATGTGTTAAGAATCATTACAACTATGCATACTATTATTCTGCTGCGCGGAACTGAGAAAGAAGTGGTGACAGCACAGTTTGATGTTTGGTTGACCAATGAGCGGAAAGGTGTGTTTCATTTCTGCCCACATGAATATTCCTGCCAACAAATATTCAAACTGTTTATCCATTTTGGTTTTATTGTATATCCCTTTGGTGCATTAGAACAAAGTGTGATGAAAACAAAAAAATAAAAAATTTAAAACAACATGAGATTCGTTTTTATTTCTCTTTTTTTCATTTTCATGAGAAGGATGGAATATGTGATAAATGAAGAGTGTCTTTGTTTTTTTCCATTTTGAAGACAAAAACGAGTAGACAGTTTATCTGAATGTACATGGACCTATATTGCTGCAATGTGTAATGTGAAATGGGAAGTTGAACAGTCTTGTTTCCATACTGGACAGGCACGTCTATAAGACCAATGACGTAAGATTGCACAACTTCCATATTCAAACAAATTCAGAGAGGGCAGCTGGAGGGGCAAATATGGCAGGAAATGTTCGTAGGTGGCCATATTAAGTAGTGAGACTTTAGCCCTTGTGTCCAGTAGCAGACCTACACCATTTTGCAAAGTGGTTCAGCTGGACAGTCAAGGGCATGAGATCAGTGTCTAATGGAGCCTTAATTTCCACATCAACACGGAACTTGAGGGTGTGCTTAGTGTATGTCCACACTCAAAGATATATCTGCCTCTGCCCCGTGAACTTGAGTGCATTCTTGTATCGTGTCCCTACTTCTTACACTTGATTCATGTGCTGTTTTTTATTTAGCAGTGCACTGGGTAGCAGGCTTGATTTGAGAGGCCAGAATTACAGCTTTCTCTTAAAGCGTTAGTTCACCCAAAAATGAAAATTATGTCATTAATGACTCACCCTCATGTCGATCCAAACCTGTAAGACTTCCGTTGATCTTGGGAACTTAGTTTAAGATATTTTAGATTTAGTCCGAGAGCTTTCAGTCCCTCCATTGAAAATGTGTGTACGGTATACTGTCCATGTCCAGAAAAGTAATAAAGACATCATCAAAGTAGTCCATGTGACATCAGAGGGTCCGTTAGAATTTGTTGAAGCATCGAATATACATTTTGCTCCAAAAATAACAAAAATTACGACTTTATTCAGCATTTTCTTCTCTTCCGGGTCTGTTGTGAGTGCGTTCACAACACTGCAGTGACGCCGCTGACGTACGACACTGCTGACGTGTTTTCTGGTGCACCCAATAACAAAGATAACACGTAAGTAAGAAACAGTATTCTAAAGTGTCTAAAGTCTTGCTCATCTCAGGTCTGTTCATACTGAACAGCTTTGCCTTAACATCTTACACCCGACAGGATCTTTTGGATATTGGTGTACACTTTTTCAACAGTTTTATCACCAATCCTAGACTCATCCCTGAGATCTCCAGAACACCCAAGGCTACGCACTCTACCCGTTGTGGGTGGAAGTGCTCGCAGGCAGCGTTGAGATCATAAACAAAGGCGGGGGAAGCGTGGAGGTCTAAGAGCTAAGCTAAAGCTAACACCACTCCGGCTCTCTTTACCCAGCATTTTCCTTGCTAATGTGCAGTCACTGGTAAACAAAATGGAAGAGTTACGACTTCGCATCACCCACAGTAAGACACTTTTGGATTGCAATGTCATGGTTTTCACAGAAACATGGCTACACAGCGACGTACCCAATAATGCTATTGAGCTAGCCGGTCCAGGCAGATAGGACAGCAGATGACTCCGGCAAGACAAGAGGTGGCAGATTGTGCATTTACGTTAACAAAGCTTGGTGTACGAACACTGTCATTGTTGGGAGAGACTGCTCAGCTAACCTAGAGTTTCTCATGGTTGAGTGTAGACCTTTTTATCTGCCATGGGAGTTCACTTCCACCATTATAACTGCAGTCTATATTCCACTGGATGCTAATGCCAAGCTTGTTATGAACAAACTGCATGCGGCCATTAGTACACAACTAGGGTGACCAAACGTGCCATTTTCCCAGGACACGTCCTGGCCAGGATTTCTATATTGCCTAAAATATCCAGGTTTTGGCTTTGGTTTCCTGTTTTCATACTTAATGAAGGTAATGATCATTTGACCAATAACATGCAGACATTGTACGTAATTGACCAATTGTGGTGCATGAGAAGGTGGGATCTACAGAGAACGGTCAAAGCGATGCAAATACGTGTACATATTAGTGTTGGACTTGAAGCAGCATTGAGCATACCAATTGGTGTATGACATCAAAGTACCGTGAGAGCGATTCAAAAGCACAAGAAGCTGTCTGCTCTCTAGAGCTCTCACGGTACTTTGTCATACAACAATTGGTCTGCACAGAGCAAACAAAGCCAAAATGTGGATATTTTAGGCAATATAGAAATCCTGGTCAGGATGTGTCCTGGGAAAATGGCACGTTTGGTCACCCTAGTAAACAACAGACTGCTCACCTGGAGGCTGCTTTTATTGTCACGGGTGATTTTAATCACTCCAAAATAAAGACAGTGCTCCCCAAATTCCATCAACATGTTTCCTGACCCACTAGAGGACACAAAACTCTGGATCATGTTTACACAAACATTGATAGAGCTTACATTGTGGCCCTCCTTCCCCACCTGGGACAGTCTGATCACCTTTCTTTGTTTCTCACCCCTAAGCCATCAGTGAGGACCATCAAAGTGTGGCCAACTGGAGCAGACTCTTTAATTCAGGACAGATTTCAATACATGGACTGGAGTATGTTTGCTTCTCAGGCTGCCTGTTGGTCTCACATGGACATTGATATCTATACCTCCTCTGTACTGGATTACATCAACACTGCCATTTACAACAGAAAAACAGATCACAACGTACCCTAATCAGAAGCCAAGGATGACAAGGAGGTGTGACTCCTGCTGAAAGCCCTCAACACTGCCTTCAGTTCAGATGGTGCTCAGGCCTACAGCAAATCAAGGGCTAACATGAGGAGGGGCATCAAAAAGGCCAAGTACTGCTACAAGCTAAAGGTAGAGGAACACTTTTCCAACTCTGACCCCCGACACATGTGGCAGGGCATTCAGGTCATCAGTGACTACAAGCCAAGCAACTCTATTCCAACAGTCACAGACGTCTCCTTCCTTAACGAGCTAAATGACTTTTATGCTAGCTTCAACAGAGACAGCAAGGAGACTGCCACCAAGATCACACTCTCAGCAGACAACCAACACCTCAAACTCACCTCCACAGATGTCTACACTGCACTGAGCCAGATCAACGCACGTGAGGCTTCTGGCTCGGACGGCATTCCAGGATGTGTGCTTAGGGCATGTAGGGGTCTTCACAGACATTTTCAGCCTGTCCCTCACCCAAGCAACTGTGCCAACATGCTTTAAGTCCACATCCATTGTGCCAGTGCCGAAAAACTCCTCCCCGCACTCACACCTATTGTTATGAAGTGCTTTGAGTGACTGGTCCTAGCACACCTCAAGGACTGCCTCCCACCCACACTGGACCCACACCACTGCCCTTACCAAAAAGTAGTATACTTCAAGTTTATTTTATTAAGTATACTTAAGTAAAGTTAAAGTATATTTAGACTTTTTGTAAGTATAAGTCAAGTATACTTAAATGTCATTTTAAGTATATTTCTGAGGAGTACATAAAGTCCATTTCTGAGAAGTACATAAAAAGTAAACTAAAAGCATACTTTCTTATTTTTAGTTTAAAAGAAGTATACTAATAGCACACTTGAATAAACTTCTTTTTCGTAAGGGTGATCTATCGCATTCCAAAATGCCAGCAGGCAGTGAAGCCACCGGAAGTGTTTGATCCGCCATCTTACTAATCCCTACCGGCAGAGAGCACCATTGAGTCACATTCAAACCGCTGTCCTAAAATCACCCGATTTGAAGCAGATCAGTCAAACAGGACTAGTTTTTATGTTATGTGTATGTAAATTAATGTTTACTTCAGATGTTATCTGCAGTGTTTACGGTCTTTTGGGGCAGTATAAGCGATATATTTAAACCGTTTAGATGGTGCGTCTGCTGCACACTGACGACACAGGTAACGATCCAATACAATATATAGCCTATTTCTTTAAGAACATAATTATTCAGGAATTATTAAATGTGAACGTATTAGTATCTGAAATGGATTTGAATATATTACAATGAATAATACAATTATGTTGTTAATGTTGCTCTATAATGAAATGAAAAGCTACTTTACTATCTTGGAAATAAAGCTTTATGTCTTTAAATCCGTACTGTATATAGTCAGTTATTTCACTGAATAAATTCAGATTTCCTAGTTTTTAAATTCAGAACGTAGCTTTTTAATAAGTAGGGGAAATTCCCGAAATTTAAAAAATAACCGTTTACATGCCTAGGGTGTTTGCATTGTAATAATGTACAGAAATACTTCAGATTTATAAACGATGACTTGTTAGGTGATGTTTTCTCATTAAAATCATACAATTTCCTATTAATTCAATAGAATGTTTATGCACACTAGGGATTACCAATATGGCGGCGCGGCGGCTTCACTTTAATGATGTCATGAGCAATCCAGTTCTATATTATAGATCAGTGACCCACACCAATTTGCCTACCATAGTGTAGCGAATCAGCTCAAAGGGGAAATATGAATAATCAATCATAACTAGTTATGATTAATTATAAATATTTAGATCCGCTGTAAGTATTTACTTGACATCTCAGTGTCAACTGTCTGTCACTTCTAAGAACGTTACTTTCCTGTTTAAGGAAAACAACTTTCTTACTGTACAATACTTCTCAGAGCATGTAGCAAAAATCTGCATGATTAGGGACTCCAGTTATGAACAAACAATGAACAACCTCAGGTGAGATACAAGTAAGACTTTATTAACTACATAAACACTTAAACTAGTCTAACATACACACACACACACACACACACACATACATACAGTTGGCATAGGAAGAGGGGTTAGAGCTTAAGCAGTAAAGAGAAGAGAAATAAAGATATGAAGCTATAATACAATTTGATATTCAGCAGATCTACAGCCTGAAGGAAACATCAGTTTCTTAGTTCAAACACACCTTTGTAAAAAGGTGCAAATAATACTTATTGTATCAATTAATAAGACTAAGTTTGATACTTGCACTTCTTGTCTGTCTGAAAGGGAGTCTTGATGCAATCTGTAAGCTTAAGTTGATCTTTGCTGAAATTGGTTGATGAAAAGAACCAGTTTAAGTCAGAGGATCTTGAAGTGGACAGACTAGGCTAAAAGCCTGCCACAAGCTTAGGTTGGGTTCTTGGGGACTCTTAGCTCTGCATCTTGCCCTGGAGTTTCTGCATCTAAAAATAAAACTTCTCTGATCTGGTGATCAGTGATCTGTAAAGGGTGACAATGTCACACCCTCAGGACTTGAGTGAGCCAATGAGGAATGGTAGCTTTGGAGGGAAGGTTTACGACATTTTGTCCTCAGGCATATGTTTCGCATATGGTCTTTGATTGGATGTTGATGAAGAAACTATTAAAGATTCTGGTAACACTAATACCTTCCATAGGTACCAATATATAATATAAATGAACATTTAGACTATTAAAAATGCAGCCAATAGATACCAAACATGGCATACCTGTGACCTCTGTTAGCAATACTATGCAATTCTAAAATGTTAATTTAAAAGAGTTTGTATCAATACATAAGCGAAACACTATAAGAGGAAAAATAATGAGATGGGGAAAATTGGGTACATGTTCCTACATTTCTCAAGTGGTTATATCTAGAGGGAGATAGAATTAGGATGGACTGTATAGTACAAGGGTACATTTGTCTGTTTCAATGTGAATTTAGAGTGAAAATTCTACATTCCTTCGAGCTGTAAAACAATCTTGATGTGTGTCTTTGTTACCATGGTAACCAGAGGCCTGGTTTTCTCTACCACATGTTATGCATGTTGGGGAGGGGTATTGTCCACTATTTGTTAAATATAACAAATACTCGTGTCTGATCCACTTTATTCATTAAAGTAGCAATAGGAGCACAGAGGATGCAGTATTTACAGTGCTGCACTCTGTACTCACACAAAAACAACACATATGTATGGAATTTGTTTGTTGAATTCAGCTCAACATTTAACACTGTCATTCCCTCCAAGCTGACCACAAAACTTGGATACCTGGACATTAACACCTTCCTCTGCAACAGGATTATTGACTTTCTGACCAACAGACCTCAGCATGTTAAGTCAGGCCACACCTGCTCCACCACCATCACACTCAACACCGGTGTACCACAGGGCTGTGTGCTGAGCCCATTCCTCTACTCCCTGTACACCCACGACTGCAAGCCTGTGAATGGATCCAACTCCATCATTAAGTCTGCAGATGACACCATGGTGATTGGCCTCATCAGAGACAACAATGAGACTGCCTACAGGGAGGAGGTACAGCACCTGGCCACATGGTGCGCGGACAACAACCTACTCCTTAACACCAGCAAGACAAAGGAGCTCATTGTGGACTTCAGGAAGAAGAAAGGAAGCACGCATGACCCCATCCACATTAACGGGATGGTTGTTGAACGTGCCTCCAGCTTCAAGTTCCTGGGAACCACCATCTTGGAGGACCTGTCCTGGACCACAAACACCTCCAGGCTGGTCAAGAAGGCCCACCAGCACCTCTTCTTCCTCAGGACACTAATGAAGAACCAGCTGTCTTCATCCATCCTGGTGAACTTCTACCGGTGTGCGATCGAGAGCATCCTGACCAGTTGTATCACAGTCTGGTATGGGAACTGCTCAGTTGCTGACCGCAAGGCACTGCAGAGGGTGGTGAAAACTGCCCAACGCATCACAGGGACAACACTACTTGTTATTGAGGACATCCAGAGGAAACGCTGTCTACGTCGAGCTCGCAGCATTCTTAAAGACTCCTCTCACCCTGACCACAGACTGTTTAACCTCCTGCCCTCCGGGAGGTGCTTCAGGAGCCTCTGGACAAGGACCAGCAGACTCAGCTTTTTCTCTACAGCTGTCTCCTTACTGAATTCTGCCCTCTGACACCCAACCCCCACCACCCCCCACACACCAAACACACACACTCCTCACCCCTCCTCATCACTACATCTGATTTACAAACAAAAAACAGCTCACTTGAACTACTGTCTGTTCATCCAGAATACTGAATGATCCATTTGCACACTGGAATATTTTCTATGCACTTTTTTTTACTGTCCATTGCACTAGTGTAAATTATGTTCATATGTTCATAGTTTCTGCTTATAGTGTACATACATTTATTACATAATTCATCTGTATAGTATGTTCATAGTACACCTATCTGTATATCATGCTGATAGTATTTAAAAATCTGTAAATTATGTCCATAGTACTGCCTTATCAGTATATTTATTGTACATTTGTAACATATTGTAGACACTGTATATTCTGTACTTACTGCTTATTGCACTTCTGGTTAGATGCTAACTGCATTCCGTTGCCTTGTACCTTACATGTGCAATGACAATAAAGTTGAATCTAATCTAATCTAATCTAATCTAATCTAATTGTGTGCCCCTTTTTGTAGAAAGGACCATTTCCTTACTTTGAGCTAGTTTCATGAAGTATGTACTGTTTTCTGATTTTTTGTTTTCTGAGGTTTACGTTACCTTCTTGCACATGAGTGTATGTGATCTTAAATCCAGACACTTTGCTCTTGGGTTTGGTCCAGGACACCATGAAAGAGCTGTCGGTCACATCGCTGAAGGCAAGATTGGATGGAGGCTCAGGGCCTGGGTACAGAACATTAAATACAGGTCAATATCAGAAAGTGACAGAAAAGAGAAATACAGAAGAAAAAATAAGCTTACAGATAAACAAGTCAAAATCAGAAAAAATCTGATATAAAAAAAGTAAGAATGAATGCAAAACCAGAATAAAACATTGTTAAGCAGTACTTGTTTACTTGCATTCAAAATTCTCTCATCTCTGTGTCAACCCTTACATACATGTCTCAGAAATAAGGCTGGCTATCGGTTATTTGAGTGAAAACATAAGTGTATATATGTGCAGTCGAAACATATATACAGTATATAGGCCACCGCCTATACAGAGCCCCACAGAAACATCACTGTTAATGACTGACATGAAGTCCTGCACAGGAGCAAGAAAACACAAGCGTGACATTATGATGCTGATGCTGCTCTTTCGAACCTGGAGAGAAGAAAAATGCAAAGAAGAAATGAGTGAGGAAGTGAAGACACTGAGGAGGAAACGTGAATGGCCGTTGAGTTATTTCATTGAAAACAACACAATTTGTGTCTTGTTGGCCAACATGGAACAAGTTATTTTACACAGGATTCAACCACTTCTGTTTGTTGGAAATCAAGGGGGGCGACCATGTTCTTACCCTGGACTGAGGGTGAGTGATGAGGGGAGACATGAAGATGGCTGACTGTGATCTTACCCTGAATGAGAGAAGATCAAAGCAGCGATAAATGGTGATGAGCAGGACTGTCTCATGAATATATCTTACTGTTTGTACCAGAACTCTATTTTGTTCTTCATTAGTATCTCCTGAATAGTCATCAAAATGAATATTCCAGGTTAATATTCCCAGAATGGGAGAAGTAAAACTCCATAGAACTACTAGCATCAGTAACATGTTATCAATTAACAAAAAAAAAAAAAAAAAAAAAATTCATTTTGACTGATGCCTCAGTTTGCAAAGAACAAAAAAAATATTCACAGTAATGCAATTACAATAGAAGCATTTCCCATGGTTTAAAAGCAGAAATGTGAAGCTGGCATAATCAATAGCGTGCCACAGATGCTGCTTTTAAACAAGAATAAACAAACTAAATAAACTGTTGCATTAATCAGTGGTAACTCTCATATATAAAAATAAATAAATAAAAAAAACAAAACAAAAAAAACAGACAAAACAAGATAAATCTCAAAATAATAATAAAGAAAAGTTATTTTAAACTAATTCAGCTAAATTGATCATGTCTTGAGTAGTGGCTGTCATAGCAAAAAATGTATTTGGGTAATCCAGTTATATTAGTTGTGAACAGTTAGTTATTACCATATGAATGGAGACAATGTTAAGGTGAAACAAACTGTTTTTCTGCTGATATTCAAGACACATTTGCATGATGGGACTGTGTGGACAGACATACTGGCAGGCACAGTTTTTGCAGAAGAACGCAACACTAAAAGATGCAAATTACATACTGTTCTTCCATAGATGTATAATTTATGATAGGTAGGGGTGTGAAATTTTGCATTCAAATTGATTCCACTAGCAATTTATTGTCATTTATCAAAAAATATTTTTGTAATTTCAGATTGATTCAGTTCCACTCAATACACTGAACAACGCTTTAAAATGCATGTATATGATTCTTAAAGTACTTCCTCAAATGTGTCTTATGCAAGTAAAAAAAGAAAAAAGTAAAATGGAAAGAAAGACAAACTACTTGATTGCACCAAAAGTGACTTAAAAGATAAAGCACGTGTTTACTTAAAAAATGTGTTTCAGAAAAAAATTATTAATTACTTACTAAAAGTGCCATTATAATCCAAATATCACAGCATGATCTGAATCTGAAATGTTGTATTGTTTTGTATTAACTCATAAACACAGATAGGAGCTAACACAGATACTATTTGAACTGAACTGAGTTGGATGATGACATCACTATATCAATGATGAACCTACTTTAACCGGAAAATTGAGTGTTTACTATCGTCCTCTTGCATTATCGATACACTATTTTCGTGTATAACACTGTAAAGATACTTTGACACAATCAGTATTGTATAAAGCACTATATAAATAAAGGTAACTTGACTGAATAGAGACAAACAGGGAGTCCAGGGCTTGTTTGGATTCAAGAGACCAATTAAACAAAAACTTTTCTGTAGCAGTGGCTCTGTTTGCTTCAAACATCTATGGATTGTTTTAGTTTTTATAATTGTGTCAATGTGTAAATTTTATTGAAAAGCCTACAATAAACTGTTTAATGGCAGTTCCCTTTCGAACGGTCTCTTCCATTGCATTAACACACTTAAGGGAAAACTCCTGTTTACTCTGAATACTGAGGCCTAGTTTGTTCACGTGTACAAATGTAACAAATGTCAGATTTTCTCCAGCGTGAAGATCATCTCCTTGCATTTCCTAGAGCAAATTTTCGGCTACATTATTTTAAATGTTGCACCATGAGTGCGGCTCATGCAGGAAACCCCTGCATGAATCAGATGGGCACAGTGAGTACGTCTCTTGCATGGGCAGTGCACACGCTGAGTCTGTGCTCCCCAGGAAAGAGTGCTTTCACTGCAAGAGCATGAGTCTCCTAGACTAGCATTCATCTCCTGTTCCAGCCTGGAGAAATGCCTACGCATCAACTACCTAGAAATGTTGGCGGTTTTTCTAGCCCTAAAAACATTCCTACCAGCATTAAGAGGGCACAATGTCCTGGTCCATTCGGACAACATGACGGTGGTAGCCTTTATAAATCACCAAGGCGTTGTCAGGTCACACACCCTTTACAGGATGGCAAGACGCCTCCTCCTATGGGCACAGTGCAATCTCCTCTCACAGAGAGCAGTTCATGTGCTGGGAAGACTGAACCAAGGAGCGTACATGCTGTCCTGGGAAAATGTAGCTCCAGGAGAATGAAGACTACATCCCCAAGTGGTTTAAATGATTTGGTCTGTCTTTAGGAGGGGAGAGGTGGACCACTCTCACTGCCCGACATTTTTCTTGAGGTCTCAGGTCATCAGTCAGGTCAGGGAAGTCAGGTGCTCAGTCCTCCTGGTGGCCCCACTCTGGAGGAATCAGACGTGGTTCCCTGAGTTAATCCAGCTGCTATCTGCAGCTGCTTGGCCAATTCCATTGAGGAAGGACCTCCTCTCTCAAGCATGTCAAGTAGTCAAGAGGCAAAACTGAAGAAATCTTGCTGCCCAAACTGGGTATAAACATTTTTTTTTTTAAATTTCTTTGCTCCTTTTCCATTTTAAATTTACTTGTACTTTTACTTTCAATACTTAAGTACTGTATGTTTAATATTAAAAAATAAATACTTTTCATACTTCAGTACAACAAATATCACATTCTTTAAACTTTTACTCCAGTAATGTTCTAAATGGTTGCTTTGAATTCTACCAAAGTCATTTTCTGGTAAGATACTTTTACTTAAGTGTGGTTTTAAGGTACTTCATCCACCACTGAGCATCACAAGCTGCTATCATTAACTCGCTGTTTCCCTTCAACAGCAACACAAACACTGTGTCTACACCCGATGCAACCATTGCCACGTCCAGCATAGACAACCTAAAAGCTGTCTATGTGAAACGTGACAAAGCAACATCTGCAAATCGGTTACCAGATTTGAGGAGTTTGAGAACCACTGATTTAATGAATTGCAATGCATTCAACAGGATTTTAAATCAATGTATTGAGAAAACAAATGAATCATTAAACCCCAACTTATAACATAGATGGGGAATAATTTAACATGTTTTTGTCCATCTACTGTGTCTTCATTTTCTAGCTGGCTAGTTTCTTAATTTACTGCTCAGTATGCAGGCCACACATTGTCCACAAATTAATGCACAAGGTTAGCACTGAGAACAAAGGTGTTATACTCACACATTTATTGACATTTACACGCTGCACATTGCATGGATATTAATCAAAGCTTCAAAGAAGTTGACTTTGCTTTGATTAAAAAGCCCTTGCTAGTCAAGGGTTCACTGTATACTGAACAGCATGGAAAGCAACAGTGCTGACAAGCTAAGCAGTAAAACTGAAGATACTTAAAAATATTTCCTGAAACCAACTACTTCGACCATTTACAGAACTGTATAAATAGATTAAGGTTTAGCAATACTGACTTTTGGTATTGGGTACCTGTATGTATGATGAGGTTGTGAGTTTTGGAGCGAAATGTTGGTCCCTTCCCAAAGATGGACACAGAATACCTGGTCTGTGGTGTGAGATTCACCATTTGGTGTGAGCGGGCTGTTCCAGGGAGAACTGTGGTAAAGCTTGTAATGTTTTCTCCACTCTTGTTCATTTTTGTACTCTGTACATTAGATACAAGTTCATACACTACACTTTTTCCCTTGCTCAAACTACTTTTCTTTGCTGCTGTTGTCTTAAGGCTCTCATCATCAACTTCTTCCTTACTTTTTCTTTCATCTTTTTCCTCACTCTCCTCATCCATCTCAGCCTTGTCTTTGTTTTCTGGTCCAAGCTCAGTTTGAGTGATTATGAAGTGTTTGAACTTTCCTTTCGGTGCACCCCATATTAGTACAAACCCAGTCGATGTCACATTGTTGACCCCCACATGCTCAATGGAGCCATCTGTTTTCCTCAACATATATTCCTGAGTACTGTTATCAATTTCCATGGGATGATCTGTGGAAAAATAACTGTCAGAGTTTGCTTTTCCATACTGACTAATGTTTGGGCCCACTTGAGTGGTACCGCTGTGTTTTATTTGGGTATGTCTGTTGGCTGTCTGTCTACTGGCTGATCCACGGGCTCTGTTGAGAATTACATTCTGTCTAATCTTAGCACTAGTGCCATTTTCTTTTGCAAGGGTTAAAGCAGCTTTTACTGGTTGGATAGGACTGACTTGGTTGATAGTTCTGTTATTTCTGATAATGGGTTTTGAAGATAAAGGTCGTCTTTTGGGTCCCTGGTAGCGGTGCTGAGGTGACTCTAGAATTGGCCTCGTACGGTTCTGAAAAGGACTGACATTAGGACGATGAGGATTGGAACCCCTAAAAAGTGTGCTCCGATATGGCATCAGATCGGGTGCTTCAATGCCTCTGTTTTTTATTGCAGTGTCTTTTATCAGGGGGTATTTGACTGGCAATAGAGTTGTCTCAGTGATGGGCTTGAGAGCAAGTTCAGGAGTTGAATTTTGGAATTGTCTTGTGCCTGGAATTGAATTTGACACTTCCTTCTCAACAAGCGGTTCTTTTGCAAAACGAGAGGCGAAGGGACTAGGCCAAGAGTTTTTGTGTTTTTGTGTCTCTAAGGATGAGGAACTGGAAGTTGACTTAAAAGGTGGTCTAACTTCTATTGGTGGAGAAGCTAAACGTGGGGGTTTTGGTCTAGTTGTTTGTCTGGTGATGGATAATAAAGATGACTGGATATTGTTTTTTCTAGGTGGTCTTTCTGCTGTTGACTGATTTCTTGCTGTATGTTGATTTACTCTCTCAGGTTGTGCCAAAGATGTAGGAAGGTGAGGATTGTGGAGGTAAGGAGGAGCAGATGTGGTGGTGAGGGGCTGGTAAAGTGTTGTCCCAGGTTGTCTCTTTGAAAAGGGAGAGGCATTTATTACATTTGAATTCTTTTCCACTGTCTCTTCATCAATTTCCTCCTCTCCTTCTTGCTCTTTCACACTCCATTTGGCTTCCGAAGTTTCAGCTTCACGCTGAGCCTCATCCAGCCTTGTAACTCCCATTTCATTGACTGTAGATCTGTCTGATAGAAGTTTGTGTAAGAGATCATTTCCATTTAAATGGCCAACTATAACTGTCAGGTTTTTTGTCAGTGCATTGCCATCTGACATGTTTCCATGTATCTTTCTGTACCCAACCAAAACCTTTCGAACACATTTTGTCCCATTTATATAGGCTGTTAGATTTTTTTCTGTTGTAATTGTTGGCTCTTCAGTGACATTTGTAAAAGGCAGTGGGGTTGCAGATGGGGTAGCTATGTGAAAGGTAGAGCTTTGGCTGGCATGTCTGGGTGTCTCAACAGATCTTCTTCTAAAATCAGTATCAACATTTCCCTCCTGAGATCTTGTCTCTTTC
The DNA here is from genome assembly GCA_024542945.1 of allo-octoploid hybrid of Carassius auratus x Cyprinus carpio. Classification (NCBI taxonomy): domain Eukaryota; kingdom Metazoa; phylum Chordata; class Actinopteri; order Cypriniformes; species allo-octoploid hybrid of Carassius auratus x Cyprinus carpio. The sequence continues at coordinate 23,603,350 of CM045060.1, read as the reverse complement.
ATTGTCAGTGCAAATAGTTTATCCCCGGAGACAGGATTAGCTGAGTCTACATTAGGGTTTCTTGGTCTCAGAGAATACCATGTTCTTGACTTATTTAAAGAAGGCACAACAATTCCCCTTTTCACTCCTGTCTGGGTAGAATTTAAATGTTTTATTTCTGGACTGTAAGGTCTTCTTATGATATATTTTTTTATATTGGGTTTGTGAAGCATGTGCAGTGGTCTTTTTTGCCCAGGTCTAACAAGTATGCCTGTTTTGAGTCGGCTCATATTCCCTGTTCTTTCTGAATTCTCAACCTTTTCTTTTGTCACTTGGTCCCTTTTGCTCAGTCCTTGCTTTCGCAGGAGAAGTGCTGTTGTCTTTTCTTTGTTGTCGCCAGCCTCCACGTCTACCTGTACGTTTGGCATCTCTATGGTGATCCTGGTCGTAGTCACTGACCCTAAATGAAGTTTAAAATATGGATTTAAAATTATCTTCTCTCTAACAGCTCAGCTGGAGAGGGAAATCCTGTTAATAAAAAGTTGATGTTAATGCAACAGGTTAAGTCAGTTATCCAAACAATTCTGGTATTGTGATGACCACTATCCTTGTGACATTAGTAAGTTTTGGTCCCCTTTTAGTCCTATAGAAAACTGGAGAGGTCTACATTTTCTGCAAGAAAGAAGAAAGGTAAAATATTCCTGAATAAATGGAAAATGTGGCATTGCTGGTTAGATTGATCATATTGTGTGTGTGTGTGTGTGTGTGAGAGAGAGGGGGCGGGGAGCGGTTGGGGTGGGGGGAGATTTGACACAATATTTTATTCTTCAAAAAAAAAAAGAAAAAAAAAAACAGAAGAGAAAATTATCCAGTCATGCATATTTAATTGAGACTCTTCCCTTTTAAACAAAACTCTGCCTCATCACTTATAAAACTCAATCACAATAGCCTGTACATTTTCAACAATGTGGTCACTGGACTGTAAATATGACAGATTGACTGAGCTATTCACAATCAGCATGAACATCACCTCAATTCACATCATCTGGTGGGCATAATTCGTTAATTGACTAACTATGATGCCTTAACCTTGTACTCTCATTACCTGGTTCATCCAGATGTGTCAGTTTTGCTGTATGCGGTACACACTTATGCTTAGCATGCAAAGGGGCCTGGATTCAAATCCTACCTAATTCATGCTCTCATGACCTCAAGGTAAGGTGACCATATGCGCCGTTCATACGGGACACGTCCCATCCAGGATTTTAATATTGCCTAAAATATCCAGGTTTTGGCTGTTTGCAGGTCGATCATTGTGTGACATTCACGAGAGCTAGAGAGCAGAGCAGATGGCTCCTTATGCTTTCGGATCGCTCTCGCACATACTTTGCTGTCTTTTTTTTTTTTTTTGAGCAGCGACGCTTCAAGTCAAACGAATGAACAAACACGTGCGCATATTTGCATCGCTTTGATCGTTCCCTGTAGATCTCACCTTCTCACGCGCAGCCCCACAATTGGTCGATTATGTATAATACCTGCATGTTATTGGTCAAACTGCTTTGGATGTTTTAGGCAATATTAAAATCCTGGCCAGGACGTGTCCCGTATGAATGGCGCATATGGTCACCCTACCTCAAGGTTAGAGGTCATTAGTGATTAGTTAGTAAATATTGCATCAAAATCAAATAAATTTAAGCGTGATTTAAACCTGGAAGATTGTAACCACTCTAAGTTTGGCTGTCTTGGGAAAACTAGCTGTCTCCGACATTGTGATAACACTGGTTGCCTTCTCTAGTGCAGCTCAACCAGGTCTCGTCCCATTCGTCCATATTTGTGATGTCACAAATCCCAGAAAATATCCCAAACCAGTCGTTTCTTGTAGTTTTTGAAAGTGATTTCTGTTAAATAAAATATATCCTTTTGAAGTGGACTTTGAGCTTTGTAACTTTGCAGATATTTTTTATGCTCAAACAGCAACATTACAGACTTAATAAATTTGAAAAAGAGGAAAAGCATAATAGCACCCCTTTAAGGGATTTCAATGTTGCATTCTTTAAAATAACAAGGCTTAGAAAAGGTGACATAGTATCTACCCTAATTATTATGGTCTTCTCAGAGGCAACAGGCCTACTCATGCTTGTTCCAGTAGTGTGTGTGACAGCAGACACTCCACAGCTGACTATACCTGCTCATGTTAAAGACATTTTGCTCTCAACTGTAACAAATTTAAAGCCATGGTCCACATGATTTTGAGAGCTTGAAGAGCTAATAAGAATTTCTGTTTAGTTGCATGCTGTAAATCATCTTCATGAGAACTCACCAGGAGTTGTCTGTACGGTTGCTGGTAGGCTCCGGATGCTATCTTTCTCCGCCACTAATGAGATGTCATACAAGCGGCCCGGCTCCAAACTGTTGATCTGGGCTGAATCTTTCTCTGGCAGCAGGTTGATCTCTGGAAGTCTGCTTGATCCATCTGTCTGATTGGGTGCAATGGTGAGGACGTACCTGTCAATCTCCCCCTGTGCCTTCTCCCATTGGACAATTACTGATGTAGTGGTTGACTTCACAACTTGCAAGTCTTTTGGTCCAGAGATCGCTGTCCAAAAATGAATCCAGGAATGAATCACTTGATAAAAACATACTAGAAATCTACAAATCGCAAGGCTACTGGTCCTTACGATACTGTTGGCATAGACTCACATGTGGTGAATTCTGCTGTGCTCTCTGTTCCCATAATGCCATTTTTCTCTCCAGTGATGCTCACCGTATACTCCTGTCCAGCGGCCAGTCCCATCTGAGTGTAGGTGCTCAGTCTGCCATTGATTTTGGAGCTTATTTTCTGATCTGTTTCTTTCTGTGGAGAGAATTCTGTAAAAATCAGTGTGCCCCTTGACTTTAATTGCACATACCCAAACAAAATGATAAATGTTATTTGCACTGATATTCATGTCTACTTCTAACATGAGCATGTTGGGATATATTGAGTGTTTATTATATAAAGTGGATATCTACAATAGACGTTAATTTTCATTCTGTTTGTGTTTATTTACTGCTGTGATAAAACAGAAACAATTAGAGACACTTAATTTATGTTCTCTTTCAACCTGGTCATGAGAATTTGTTAGTTTTGCACGAGTTGGCCATTTTATTTGAATTTGTACAGTCTGACTTGTATGAAAACCATCTGTAGGTAAAACCACGAACCATGAACCTCCACCCAAACATAACCCTCAAAGAATATGAATGAGATTGTATGAATTCATGTGGATTTGCCAAATTGTAAATTAAAGTTTCACTTTTTTGGATAGTCCACTTTAGACATTCTACTAACTATAAGTATCTTTGCAACTATACATTAACTAACTCGCATTTGAGTATAAGTAGACTGTTAGGTTAGGTTAAGGGTTAGTACAAGTTGGCATAAATTTATAGTCTGCAGAATGTGTGTTGCAGGACCATCAAAATAAAGTGTTAGCAGATATTAATCAGACAGTCTACTAACACTCTAATATCTGCTAGTTGACATGTAGTTTCAAAGTTACTTATAGTCAGTAGAATGTCTAAAGTGGACTATCTAAATAAAGTGTTATAGCTAAAGTGTATATAATATATAAACTATTGCCTCTTTGATAATCAGTGAATAAAAATTCAATATCACCAACATCATCCCTTCCAAATACTGTCTTCATTTACACATATGAACATGACTAGACTGACTGCAAATTCCTTTTCTGAAATAAATGTTTTTGGATCTTACCAGTTCAAAACTTGTTTGCTGTTAGGATGTTATGAGTGGTTGCCAGGCCATTGCTTTATAGCTGTTATGGTGTTGTGAACGGTTGCTAGGGAATTGCTAGGTGGTAGTTTGGTTGCACAAATCTTTAAAACCAGCTAAATGAAGAGTGTTTCTGGCTTTACTGCTGTTCTTTATCAACACTATCCAGAAAATCTCTGAACTAAATTGTACAGCCAGCATTCACAATTAAAACTTCTTACAAACAATGACAAATTCTTCCACCATAATGATTCTGCTTGTAAATGACACAATACCAGAACGTCATTGCTTAAAGACAGTAATGAGTTTCCTGGTGGTAATTCCTGACTTCTGTTTCAGTAAGACATTCATTATTAGACAGCCAGTATTTTACACATAACAGAAAGAAAACTAGAGGGCCATTTTTCTCATATATCGGAAAAGCCATTCTCCAGCACTTTATTAACCCTAAATTCACTATGCCAATTGGGTGGTGTTCTCTGGCCTTCTAGAATTTTTTTTTTTTAAATAAATTTAATGGGGCTCAGCTGAGAGCCAGTCTTTCTACAGCTTATCTAAAGAAATCATCACAACTGTGCACTTTATTGATGTCTTTCTGCCTGTTTTGGTTCTTTATCAATGAAGAAGACCGATTGCATATCTTGTTTTATTGTTGTTGTCCTCCTGCTGTCTCCAGTATGTCACAGCAGCTGTTCTGTGAGGTCATGTCTCTGGCTGCCATGTGTTTTTGACCATGTTTATGCCTTTCATAGCAACAAGCATCCCACATCGGTCTCTCTTTCTCTCTACCGCTCCCCTTCTCTGCAGCTGCTGATGGATTTCTGTCTTTCACTGCATTTCCTCACACCGTCTCCAATAATCCCACTGAATTTTTTCTTCCCAGTGTCATATTTGTCCCCTTTAATCCTTTAATTAATCTGTTACTCTCTACTTTAAATCTAGAATAAAGACCCATCTCTTTAACCTGGCTTAAACATACACTAATACGCTTCTAATATCCAAATCCGTTAAAGGGTTTTTAGGCTGCATTAATTAGGTAAACTGGAACCGGGAACACTTCCCATAACACCCGATGTACTTGCTACATCATTAGAAGAATGGCATCTATGCTAATATTAGTCTGTTTCTCTCTTATTCTGAGGTCACAGTAGCCACCAGATCCAGTCTGTATCCAGGTCAGATGGTCACTGCAGTCACCCGGATTCAGTACGTATCCAGCCCAGATGGTGGATCAGCACCTAGAAAGGACCTCTACAGCCCTGAATGTCAGCGGAGACCAGGACAACTAGATGAGCCCCAGATACAGATGCTCTGTAATAACCTTGTCTCAGAGGACCACTGGAACAAGACCACAGGAACCAGTTGAGTCCTCTGCACAATCTGACTTTGCTGCAGCCTGAAATCGAACTGTGCAAATGATTGCACAGATACTATTTAAACTGAACTGAGCTGCATGATGACATCACTGAATTCGATGATGAACTGCCTTTAACTGTCATTTTGCATTATTGACACTGTTTTCCTAATTAATGTTGTTCAGTTGCTTTGTTTAAAGCGCTATATAAATAAAGGTGACTTGACTTGACTCGAAGCAACGTTCGCCTGCAAGCTGATTCAGCCGCCGCTCTGCAGCAGCAAGATCAGCTAGCCGCCTTCTCTCACGCTTTCTGCTTGCCGCTCTCCGCTCTCAAGCAGCACTGATCAGCGCGCCGCTTCATAGCACCGAATCAGATCACCACTTTTAAGCAGCCCTGTTCCCACATCGCTCTCAATGCAGCCCCAGTCAGCGCTTTGCTCACGAGCCGCCTGCAGAGCACCTGTGTTGGCGCTTTCCTGCTTTGTGGTAATAAAACAGCAAATTTCTGAGCAAATTTCCTGCAATGTTGTGGCTCATGCAGGGATGTTGTGGCTCGTGCACTGCAATGAGTGAGCTCACGTCGGGTCAAGTCGACAGTCACAGTTTCCTGGGAGGAAGAAAATGGGGGGACGTGAGGGGCGGAGTCGCTCTCTGAAAAAAAAGCTATCCGCAAGCTCAAAGAGGTGAGACTCATGCTCTTGCAATGATAACATAACATCTCAGTGAGTTGCATGGGATTTCCCCAGACATTGCACGCACTCACTGTGCCCGTCATCAGTACCTCACTCCCTCCACCTAAAGAGGTTTCCCCTGTCTCATTCTCCTGCCCAGACCAGTGCCCCTCTGCCATTGCGAACGACCTGGTCTCGTTTGGGGGATCAGATGACGAGCCGCTTGATGACAGTATGTCTCTAGCGGCCTCGGACGCTGAGGATTGGTCGGGCTCCGTTGCTGACCCCGCCCCCTTAACATTTTTGAAGCAGATCGACGCCAGGGTTGGTATGGATACCGAGCTCATCCGAGTCCTATCAGACCCCTCCTCAGGGAGCTGTGTCCTTCTTCCCAGAGGTTCATGATGAGCTGACGAAGTTGTGGCATGCCACCTGCTCAGCACGTTTGCGTTCCTCTGCCTCTCCCGCCCTCACTACAGTCGACGGTGCTGCGCAGAAGGGCTATGACAAGCTGCCTCCTCTGGACAAAGTGGTGGCTGCACACTTCTGCCCCCTAGCTGCTATTGGATGGAAGGCAAATGCTGCTCATCCTTCTAAGCCCTGCCGAACCACTTCAGCCCTCGCTGGTCATGCTTACACCTCGGCGGGCTAGGGTGAGTCTGCATTACACTCTAGGGCGGTGCTCCAAGTGTACCAGGTGAAGCTCCTTTGCGCCATGGATGAGTCTGGGCCAGAACACTCTGCAGCATTCAGAGAGCTATGCAGCACCACCGATTTGACCCTGCCTGCCACAAAAGCGACTGCACAGGCCATTGGGATGTAGAAGGCCAGCCTGGTGGTGCTGGAGCGCCACTTGTGGCTGAATTTGACGGAGATCAGATGGGTGGATAAGGCCATCTTTCTTGACTCCCCAGTCTCCCCCACTGGCCTTTTCAGAACTGATGTGGAAGGGTTCACAGAGCATTTCACGGCTGCACAGAAGTCGTCCCAAGCCATGTGACATTTTGTGCCAAAGTGTTCCACTTCTGCAGCTGCTGCTTGTTCAACAGCCAGTAGACTCAACAGCCAGGCAGCGCTAGCACTCTGCAAAGCGCCATCCACTTCTGAAGTGCCTGAGACCCCGGCCCAAGATTGTGCTGGACCATATGCCTCAGAAGCCGTCCTGATCCCTCAGGAAGGAAGAGGAGGGGGCTAAGTCTCGCTGCGGACAGACCACCCCCAAACAGCCTAGTATGTTTATCCAGTTGCCCCGTTCAGTTCCGGGTGCTGGGAAAAATGTGTTTCTTCTATGCAAAGTGCCTGTTCTACAAACCCGATTCCAAAAAAGTTGGGACACTGTACAAATTGTGAATAAAAACAGAATACAATGATGTGGAAGTTTCAAATTTCAATATTTTATTCAGAATACAACATAGATGACATATCAAATGTTTAAACTGATAAAATGGATAATTTTAAGGGAAAAAATAAGTTGATTTTAAATTTCATGGCATCAACACATCTCAAAAAAGTTGGGACAAGGCCATGTTTACCAATGTGTGGCATCCCCTCTTCTTTTTATAACAGTCTGCAAATGTCTGGGGACCGAGGAGACAAGTTGCTCAAGTTTAGAAAAAGGAATGTTGTCCCATTCTTGTCTAATACGGGATTCTAGTTGCTCAACTGTCTTAAGTCTTCTTTGTCGCATCTTCCTCTTTATGATGCGGCAAATGTTTTCTATGGGTGAAAGATCTGGACTGCAGGCTGGCCATTTCAGTACCCGGATCCTTCTTCTACGCAGCCATGATGTTGTAATTGATGCAGTATGTGGTCTGGCATTATCATGTTGGAAAATGCAAGGTCTTCCCTGAAAGAGATGACGTCTGGATGGGAGCATATGTTGTTCTAGAACTTGGATATACCTTTCAGCATTGATGGTGCCTTTCCAGATGTGTAAGCTGCCCATGCCACACGCACTCATGCAACTCCATACCATCAGAGATGCAGGCTTCTGAACTGAGCGCTGATAACAACTTGTTACAACTTGTCCTTGTCCTCTTTAGTCTGGATGACATGGCGTCCCAGTTTTCCAAAAAGAACTTCAAATTTTGATTCGTCTGACCACAGAACAGTTTTCCACTTTGCCACAGTCCATTTTAAATGAGCCTTGGCCCAGAGAAAACGTCTGCGCTTCTGGATCATGTTTAGATATGGCTTCTTTTTTGACCTATAGAGTTTTAGCTGGCAACGGCAAATGGCACGGTGGATTGTGTTCACCGACAATGTTTTCTGGAAGTATTCCTGAGCCCATGTTGTGATTTCCATTACAGTAGCATTCCTGAATCGTGCTATAAAGCGATTTAGAAACCGCGCATGCTCAAATCGTGATTTTATGACGATTTCTATCGCACAGCCCTAGAATGAACTGGCAACGAACAGAAAATAACTCTGGCTTATTTAATTATATATATGAAATGATGTTATTATGTTATGACTTAGACATTTTTACATATATTAACAATATTATTATTTATTTTAATAGTAATTGGCGGCCCACCTGCAATACCATCGCGACCCACTAGAGGGCCGCGGCCCACAGGTTGAAAACCACTGCCTTATAATATATCACGTGCTCCGACACGCAGAAGCGGTTTCTGATTCAAGAACGAACTGATTCTTTTCAATTAACCTTTTAAATTGGTTCGCAAATCGCACCAATCGCTTCATTCACGAATTAGAATGTTCCGATTGCAGCTCTTCTCGAGTCGACAACTCACTGATTCAAATGAACCATTTAGTGCGAGTCTCCATTGAACTGAATTCAAGAGTAAGAACCGGGAAATCTTGTGAGCGCGTGCTTGTCTGATGCTGCTAAAAGTAAGTTACTAATGTCGAATTTTAGGATTAATTATTGTAACTGAAAATCATATTTAGGTCAAAACTGTCATTTATTTGTGAACTAAATCTGCTGTAAAGGGTGATCTGTTCAAGCCCACTGAAATGCTTGAATGCAAACACATCAGCATCAGTGCCTCTTAGGTAAAAAAAAAAACAAAATAACAAATAACACAGATAAAATAAAATAACTAATGCAGGTTCAAATTCCCGCTGCCATAACATTAACAGTTCTATTAAAATGCTACGCATTTAGCCCTATGTGACGTCTGTTTATATATTGTTTATCAACAGTATAAATGTTTATATTGTTTGAATTAACTAGCCAAGTAGACAGATATGAATGTTTATTCATAACCATACTGAAAATAAGTAAATATTGGTAGCTGATGCTAACTGTCTAGCTAACAAGCTTGCTGGTGCAGTAGTTGAAGTAATTTTTAAAAATAAAGTTCAAATATTTTTATTCAACCACCTAGATAGATTACATTTGGGGAAAAGGAAAGGATGTAATGTTCAGAACATGGTAACGACAGTAATTATCAAAGTGGGAAGTGATGCCCTCTGGGGGCATTGGGCCAGGGGTGTTTAGACCACAGACAAGGTTTGAGATGGAAAAAATCATTATGAAAATATAATTATTTTTTCCTTAAAATGTTCTTCCTAAATTCAGGCCTTATTCTCATATCATATATAACTGTGATGTTCTGCAAAACAACAAATTTTAAAATACTTTTTTTCTTACTGGTGAAAATCTGATGGTCAGATGTGACCCTGCAGCACAAAAGCAGTCTTAAGTCTCTGGGGTATATTTGTAGCAAAAGCCAAAAATACATTGTATTTGTCAAAATGATCAATTTTTCTTTTATGGCAAAAATCATTAGGATATTAAGTAAAGATCGTGTTCCATAAAGATATTTTGTAAATTTCCTACCGAAAAATATCAAAACTTTATTTTTGATTAGTAATATGCATTGCTAAGACCTTCATTTAGACAAATTTAAAGGGGATTTTCTCAAAGTTTTGAATTTTTTGCACCCTTAGATTCCAGATTTTCAAATAGTTGTATCTCAGACAAATATCATCCTTTCCTAACAGCTTATTTTCAGCTTTCGGATGATGCATAAATCTCAATTTCGAAAAATTGACCCTTATGACTGGTTTTGTGGTCCAGGGTCACAAATCTGTTTTCTCTCAGGTACATCACAGTGTAAGCTTCATAGTGAACATTACTACATCACTCTCATCAGCGTAGTCCATATCAACAACAAAAATATATTTTGACTCCGTGTAGTGGTTATTTTGAGAAAATTACAGATATTTTGAGCAGTAGGATTAAAAAAAAAAAAAATTGCTAATATAAAATTAAATTAAGTAGCCTAAACAAAATTGCAAAATAAATCTATCTATCAGTACTTTTTTACTTAAGTACATAAAAAATCAAGTACTTTTGTACTTTCACTCGAGTAAAATTGAAAAAGGAGTACTTTTACTTTTGCTAGAGTATTATTTTATTATACGTATCTGTACTTTTACTCAAGTACTTGATTTGTGTACTTCGTCCACCACTGACGTCGAACGTGACCGACTGAAAGGGAACACCACTTTTCCGTTCTGATCAAAACATCAAACAGGTTATCCTGTACAAAAAAAAAAGTCCAAACCAATTGTAAAAACCATTGTAAAAATACTACACAGAGGAAAATATATATAAATACAGCTGCAAGCAGTAATTACGGGGCCAAGCACACCAGCGGCAAGTTGAGGAGCTAAGCATGGCATGGAGCATCAGACCAAATGCAACAGTGAGCAATAAAAACAATTTTAGGATAATTGTAATTGTAATGGTGGAAAAATCATAAATACAACCTCTAGTAGCATGATTAACTGGCTTATCAAGTGTGACCAATAGGTGGCGCTGTTATCAAATCGATGTGGTGTGTTCTGTGTGAGTTGACAATGACACACACAAAGTTTAATGTCAATATGCCAAAGCACTGCTGAGATACAGGTACAAGTGCCATTTTGGCATCATACCTCAAATTCGTTGCGAAAATGGTTTTGTCTATCGACACAAAATCCATAACTTTTGTCAGCACAGTCTGAAGATCATCTGGCTCGATGTTGGTGAAAATTGAACCAACCATTGATGAGGAGTTCAAAAAAGTAGGTTTTCAACATAAATCAAAATGGCAGAAAGGAAGTTCAGCTTACTCTGGCATATTTGGTATCTATGTTGTCGGCATAAGCCACGGAATATTTTGAGACCAGTTTCATTGCAATAGCCTAATGCAATCAAAAGTTATTAGCATTTTTGGAAATTGTATAATTATAGGTTAATGAATGGTTTATTACTCTTGAACAATAGGTGGCGCTGTTACCAAATTGATGTGCCATGGTCAGTGTGAGATGACAATGGCATATACAAAGTTTGGTGTAAATATGTCAAAGCTTTGCAGAGATATAGCCTCAGAACCATTTTGGCACCGTGCCTAAAATTTGTAACGGTGCTGTATGAAAACGTTTTTTTCAATCGACACAAAATGCATAACTTTTTGTCAGCACAGTCTGAAGATGATCTGACTCGATTTTGGTGAAAATCGGACCAACAGTTGAGGAGGAGTTAGAAAAAGTGGGATTTTAACATAAATCAAAATGGCGGACAGGGAGTTCAGATTTCCTACTAAAAAATTATATGTCTGTGGTCGGCACGACCCAAGGAATATTTTGAGACCAGTTTCATTACAATAGCCTAATGCAATCAAAAGTTATTAGCATTTTTGGAAATTGTATAATTATAGGTTAATGAATGGTTTATTACTCTTGAACAATAGGTGGCGCTGTTACCAAATTGATGTGCCATGATCAGTGTGAGATGACAATTTGGTGTAAATATGTCAAACCTTTACAGAGATACAGCTCTCAGATGCAGTTTGGCATCTTTCCAGCAAATTCGTTCATGCGCTAAACGAAACCCGTTATGTGTAGCAACACAAAATCCATAACTTTTTGCCAGCTTTGTCTGAAGATGATCCGAGCCAAATTTGGTGAAAATCGGACAAATGGTCTAGGAGGAGTTAAAAAAAGTAGGTTGTCAACATGAATCAAAATGGTGGACAGGAAGTTCAGCAAATATTAGTAAAATTGGTATCGGTGTTCTCGTCATGGTACAAGGAATCTATCAACATCAGTCTGATTACAATAGGCTAATGTAAGCAAAAGTTATTAGCATTTTTCTAAATTTCATCATTACTTTTGACCACAAGGTGGCGCTGCCACCAACCTTTTTGAGTACCTTCAGGGCATGGAGCCGAAGATTTTTGTAATTATTTTTGTAATGATACGATAATGCGTTCAAAAAATACAGCATTTTAGAACATAATTCAAAATGTCCGACACCTAAAATGGCTGGCACGGGAAAATTGGATATCATTCGACTCGACATGACCCACCGAATCTAAAGAGACCAGTTTTGTGATTTTTGGCCAAACCATTCAGAAGTTATAAGCAAAAATATGCATTTTTCATATCTCCTGACCACTACGTGGCGCTGCTTTGAAACACTGCAGGTAGTCTCAGGTCATGCTTGTTATAACACCCACCAAGTTTGGTCTCAATATGCCAAACCTTTGTGGAGTTATAGCCTCACAAGCATTTTTGCATGCTTTTCATAGAATTTGTTTGTGTGGTATTCGAGAACGATTAGACGAATCAACTTGAATTCCATAACTTTTTGCCAGCATCATCTGAAGATGATCTGAGCCAATTTTCGTGAAAATCGGACTAACCGTCTAGGACGAGTTCGAAAAAGTAGGTTTTTTGAATAATTGAAAATAGCGAAAAAACTAAACCTTGCGATTTTTGAATTTTGGGGTCCATTTGACTTGGCATGAGCCAAGGATTCAGAGGAAAAAAGAATTTTCCTTCTGTGCCTTACGGTTCAATGGTTATTAGCATAAAGATATTGAAATTTTGGACAAGTGGTGGCGCTAGAGAGTTGGAGTTAGAGACTCCAAATTTGCTATGGTTAATGTTGACACTGTCCTCTATCAGTGTGCCAAATTTCACAACTTTCCCGCAAGCGGTTCTATGGGGTGCCATAGACTTGCGGCGGATACAATAGGTGCCTAAGCACCTTCGGTGTTTGGCCCCGAAATATATGTATGAAAGAATGAAATAAAAGTAAATAATATATATTTACTCGTCAATACTCAATATTATTAACTCGTCGTTATCTTTAGGTCACGTCCCAAAACCATTCAAGCTGGCGGTTATTAAGCCTCTTATTAAGAAACCACAACTAGATCCTAGTGAACTGGCAAATTACAGACCCATTTCAAATCTTCCCTTTATGTCTAAAATTTTAGAAAAAGTTGTGTCTGCTCAATTGTGCTCCTACCTGCAAAAAAATGATCTCTATGAAGAATTTCAGTCGGGTTTCAGGCCCCATCATAGCACAGAAACTGCACTTGTTAAAATTACAAATGACTTGCTTCTTGCATCAGACCAAGGCTGCATCTCATTGCTAGTTTTACTTGATCTTAGTGCTGCGTTCGACACCATAGATCACGACATACTCATAGATAGATTACAAAACTATACAGGTATCCAAGGGCAGGCTTTAAGATGGTTTAGATCCTACCTGTCCGATCGCTACCACTTTGTTTATCTAAATGGGGAGTCATCTCATTTATCACCAGTAAAATATGGAGTGCCACAAGGATCTGTCCTAGGTCCTCTGCTATTTTCAATATACATGTTGCCCCTTGGTAATATCATTAGAAAATACGGGATTAGTTTCCACTGTTATGCTGATGATACTCAACTATATATCTCAACAAGACCAGGTGAAACTTCAAAACTATCTAAGCTAACAGAGTGTGTTAAAAATGTAAAAGATTGGATGACCAATAATTTTCTCCTATTAAATTCAGATAAGACAGAGATATTACTTATTGGACCAAAAAACATTACACAGAATCTCGTAGATTACAATTTGCAATTAGACGGATGTACTGTTACTTCCTCTACTGTCAAAAATCTGGGTGTTATATTAGTCAGTAACTTGTCTTTTGAAAATCATATTTCCCATGTTACAAAAACAGCATTCTTCCATCTTAGAAACATTGCCAAGCTACGAAACATGTTACCTGTTCCTGATGCAGAAAAGCTAGTTCATGCATTCATGACCTCTAGACTGGACTATTGTAATGCACTTCTAGGTGGTTGTCCTGCATCCTCAATATAGAAGCTACAGGTAGTCCAAAATGCAGCGGCTAGAGTCCTTACCAGGTCAAGAAAATATGATCATATTACCCCAATTTTACAGTCTCTGCACTGGCTACCTATTAATTTCCGTATCAGTTACAAAATATTATTACTTACTTATAAGGCCCTAAATGGCTTAGCTCCTGCGTACCTAACTAGTCTTCTACCACGCTACAACCCATCACGCTCCCTAAGGTCACAAAACGCTGGACTTTTGATAGTACCTAGGAGCGCAAAGTCCACTAAAGGAGGTAGAGCTTTTTCGCATTTGGCTCCCAAACTCTGGAATAGCCTTCCTGATAATGTTCGGGGTTCAGACACACTTCCTCTGTTTAAATCTAGATTAAAAACACACCTCTTTGGCCAAGCATTCAAATAATGCATCTCATAATTTTGGACTGCAGTTATATCTGATCAAATGCCCATTATTATTCGTTAGCTTGGGTTAAACTAATTAATTTTACTTGGCTGGAACAGCAGCTACGCTAATTATGTCTCTATTTGTTTCTCTGTAACTAGGATTTACACAAGCTCCAGTCTGGATCCAGAACACCTGAGAAGAGATGATGCCAACCCCTCAGAGGACCTCAGATGATGCTAACCCAGAGACAACATACAGAACTACCACATTTTGCTATAAGTTTGATTGCATAATTGCTGTTAATAGTGTTAATCGTCTGTTTGTTTACGTCTTTTATTGATTTTTCTGAACATTTCTGCCGTATACACATAAACTGACAGTCACCACTGATAAGCTACTACTAAATATTGTAGAAACTTAATTTTCTGTAAAGTTGCTTTGCAATGATCTGTATCGTAAAAAGCACTATACAAATAAACTTGAATTGAATTGAATTGAATTAAATAATAAAAACATAAGAATAAAATATTAAATAAAATGTGCATGAAAGTATATTGTAGACTTAAATATTAAGATAACACAGGAATGTACAAGAGATGAATGTGCAAACAGGTTGTACATGGTTGTCATGCAGCAGCAATACAAAAAACAAAACAAAAAAAACAGAAAGTGCTGTGTGCAGTGACACTGTCATTATGGGGTAGAAAATAATGACTATCTTACTGATTATTAATTGATTATTTAGTGGAGTACTGTTGATGTTAAGAAGCTGAGTTTGATTTTAGGAGCCTGATGGCCTGGGGGAAGAAACTCCTCCTAAGTCTCTCAGTTTTTACCATGAAGGCTACGGAAGCACTTACCGGATGGCAGCAAAGGGAAAAGCCAGTTACTAGGGTGATTTTACCAGCTCTGCTTTTGCAGCATTTGGGGTAGATGTCCTGCAGCGAAGGAAAAGCAGACCCTGAGATGCGCTCAGCTAAGTGCACAACTCTATGCAGGACTTTGCAGGCTTGACTGGAGCTGTTCCCATACCACACTGGATATACTGAGTTAATACACTTTCTATGGTCCCTGAATAGAAAGTTTTCAGGATTGCTGGTTAGAACATGAATTTCCTCAGCTGTCGCAGATGGTACAGTCTTTGCCTGGCTTTATTAACTTGTGTTTGAATGTGGGTAGTCCAACTCAGGTCTTCTGAGATGTTTACACCAAGGTACTTGAAGCTGCTCAACCTCTCCACAGGGGTCCCACTGATCTTAAGAGGAGTGTAGGGCCACTGCCGTATATTCCTGAAGTCAACAATCAGCTCTTAAGTTTTGCTCACATTCAGAGAGAGACAATTGTCCTGGCACCATGATGTAAGTTTTTCTACCTCATCCAGGTATGCGGTCTCATTATTTTTGGAAATGAGGCCCAGAACCACAGTATCATCAGCAAATTTAATAACAGAAGTGGAGCTGTGGGAAGACATGCAGTCATGTGTGTAGAGAGAGTAGAGCAGGGGACTCGGGACACTGCCCTGTGGGGCTCCTACGTTCAGGGTGATGGAGCAATAAGTTAGATACGGTTTTAGATACCGTTTTAGATACGGTTGCTCCTTTACGCGTAAGGAAAACTAAGGAAAACACTTTGACACTGTGGTAAAACGAACACACTCGTGCCCTAAAGAGAGCAGCTGGAGGAAAACAAAACAAGAGGTATTTTGTGTTGCATAGCTGGAAAGTACCCTATCCTACAGAAAAGCATTAGAAACTGCTAGATCTGATTACTTTCCATCTCTTTTAGAAGAAAACAAACATAACTCCAGGTATTTATTCAATACAGTGGCTAAATTAATGAAAAATAAAGCACCAACAGGTGTTAACATTTCCCAACAGCACAGCAGTAATGACTTTATGAACTACTTGAATTCCAAGATTGATACTATTAGAGATAAAATTGTAACCATGCAGCCGTCAGCTACAGTATCGCATAAGATAAGATAATGTGCTATAGATCCCCTGAGGAACAATCCCACTCATTTTCTACTATAGGAGAGGAAGAATTTTATAAACTTGTTAAATGATCTAAACTTCAAAAATATCCTCAAAATTATATTCCTTCTTAAAGATAAGTGGTATCTATGAAGATTTCCAGTGAGGATTTAGACCGTATCATAGTACTGAGACTGCTCTCATTAGAATTACAAATCCTGCTCTTATTATCTGATCGTGGTTGTATCTCTCTATTAGTGCTACTGGATCTTAGTGCTGTGTTTGACACTGACCACAACATTCTTTTGCATAGACAAGAAAACTTTGTTGGCATTAATGCAAGCATGGTTCAGATCGTACTTATATGACTGCCATCAATTCGTAGCAGTGAATGATGAGGTATCATATCGATCAGAAGTACAGTATGGAGTACCTCAAGGCTCAGTACTAGGACCGTTGCTTTTCACACTTTACGTTACGCTTGGGAGATATCATCAGGAGACACAGTGTTAGCTTTCACTGTTATGCTGATGACACTCAGTTCTATATTTCTTTGTGCCCCGGCGAAACATACCAATTTGAAAAACTAACTAAATGTATAGTTCATATAAAAAAAATGGATGTAGAGTAATTTCTTACTGTTAAATTCTGAAAAAACAGAGGTGTTTATTTTTGGACCAAAAAACCTCCACTAACCTAAAACACTGGCTTACACTTGATGGCTGCTCTGTCAATTCTTCGTCATCAGTTAGGAATTTTAATCATTCCCGCGCAAATGTGGCGAGCACTTAATCGCAGAAAACTGGATGCAAGCTCTCAAATAGACCTAACTTATACAAATGAACTGCTTGTGCGCAGACTGTGTGCAGTCGCCATCTCTCCATGCTTTTAAAGTAGATATTATTTCTCTTTGCTCATGGATTAAAATTTGTCAAAAGTTATAATCCATTCAGAATAGATCCACACCTGACCGATGAAAATCCTTCTAGAAATTTTATTGGTTGTAAGTGAAATGCACCAGAAAGTCTTTCAACAATCAAAGATGGAACTTTAATTTCTTTACAATGTAAATGTATGCTAAAAATGTTTTGGAATGGGATATTTGTCTGATTTGTACATATAAATATCCTAGTCTGCCTAACTGCATCACTGCATTGTACAGTCATTACAGGTCAAAGCCATCTGATGTTCCATTTATCTAAATAAATAGGCCTAACATACTGTATATGGCTCTTAAATGACTGCTTATAAAAATTCAGTGTTGTCATATTTTGAATACCTCAAAGTGAATTGAGGTCATTTATTTTATAATTTTATTACTGACTGTGTACGTCTTTTTTTTTTTTTTTGTAAATTCAGGTTAGTTTGAAATCTAATTTAAAATCAAGCTTCCTTGTGCTGTAAGCTTTTGCAACAAAGTTACCCTGTTTTATAGACACAAATACACATAATGAGCAAATGTTTAAGATTGAGATTTTTGTAATGGTAATTGGTAAATATTTATATATATGTAAATAAAAGCCTATATAAAGTCTGTTCATCATATAAAGTGAATGTGTCTTTTTAGAAGACTTAGATTAAACCAATTTCAAAGCTTGAAATAATGAGTGCCTTGAAAAAATGGATGGACAATTTTTTTTTTAAATATTAAAATATATATATGGCAGTATACAGTATGTGGTAGTTTTGCCAATGGTATTGAAAATGATTGTACATCATGAAATCAAAAATAACCCTACTTGCTTTTTTAGTGCACAGTACTAGTCTTGTGATAAACAATCGAACCATGCAAGTCAATACACTGAAAAAAAAAAAGTCTGCCGTTGCTTCCGCTCTGGATTTGCGTTCTTGCTCTGATGAAGTCAGTTTGATGGCTTGGGAGAATCCTCTTGTTAATCATGACGTAAGGACTGCTGTTTCCGGGTCCAAGCCTCTACTCATTTCACTTGAGAATACTATCTCAGCAGCCATTTATGAGCACTATTTAATTAATATTACATATTTAAGCTAAGCGTTTAAAAATTTGCTGTGCACACTACAGGCTCACAGTGTCTCAGACACTAATATTTTAGCTGAATCACTGTCAGGCCATCTGGGATTTCAATATGGAGATAAAGGTTAGGGTTATAATTTTTCATTATTACATGACATCATGAGTATGTATATGCACAGTTTGTTGTTTTTTGGGGGGCATCTGACAGAGCGTTAAGACCCAGAGGTGGTGAAGCATAATGTAAGACATAACAAGCAGATATTCTTAAAAGAGGTCCTATTATGCTTTTTCACTTTTGGAATTTTAGTCAGTGTGTAGTGTGTATGTTTGGGCATAAAAAAGATCTACAGAGATACAAATCTCAAAGTCCACTCCAAAGGGAGATATTAATTTTTTTTTAAATCCAATTTCGAGAACTACAACAAACGGCTCGTTTGCACTACAGCATTGTTTTCCGGGGTTTGTGATGTCAAAAATAGGTCAATTAGAATATCATTAAAAAGTAGTGTCAAGTTTTGAAGGGAGTCATGAGGAAGTATAGTGCTGGTTTCGCCAAAAAGCTTTTGCTAAAAGACAGAGCAGTTCCCACTTTGTCAGGACAATCTGTTGTATCTGCATCACAGCCTGTAAGTGTGCTGCTTTATTTGTTGTTGTGTGTGTTATTTACGTTTCAAAGTATAAGTTGAATGCAGTTTCTGTTGCACTTATCTGCACATAGTACAGGTGCATCTCGATGAATTTGAATGTCGTGGAAAAGTTCATTTATTTCAGTAATTCAACTCAAACTGTGAAACTTGTGTATTAAATAAATTCAATGCATACAGACTGAAGTAGTTTAAGTCTTTGGTTCTTTTAATTGTGATGATTTTGGCTCACATTTAACAAAAACCCACCAATTCTCAACAAATTAGGATATGGGGACATGCCAATCAGCTAATCAACACAAAACACCTGCAAAGGTTTCCTGAGCCTTCAAAATGGTCTCTCGGTTTGGTTCACTAGGCTACACAATCATGGGGAAGACTGCTGATCTGACAGTTGTCCAGAAGACAATCATTGACACCCTTCACAAGGAGGGTAAGCCACAAACATTCATTGCCAAAGAAGCTAGCTGTTCACAGAGTGCTGTATCCAAGCATGTTAACAGAAAGTTGAGTGGAAGGAAAAAGTGTGGAAGAAAAAGATGCACAACCAACCGAGAGAACTGCAGCCTTATGAGGATTGTCAAGCAAAATCGATTCAAGAATTTGAGTGAACTTCACAAGGAATGGACTGCGGCTGGGTTCAAGGCATCAAGGCGTGTCAAGGAATTTGGCTACAGTTGTCGTATTCCTCTTGTTAAGCCACTCCTGAACCACAGACAACATCAGAGGCGTCTTACCTGGGCTAAGGAGAAGAAGAACTGGACTGTTGCCCAGTGGTCCAAGTCCTCTTTTCAGATGAGAGCAAGTTTTGTAACCAAGGTCCTAGGGTCTGGAGGAAGGGTGGAGAAGCTCATAGCCCAAGTTGCTTGAAGTCCAGTGTTAAGTTTCCACAGTCTGTGATGATTTGGGGTGTAATGTCATCTGCTGGTGTTGGTCCATTGTGTTTTTTGAAAACCAAAGTCACTGCATCCATTTACCAAGAAATTTTTCCTTCTGCTGACCAGCTTTTTGAAGATGCTGATTTCATTTTCCAGCAGGATTTGGCACCTGCCCACACTGCCAAAAGCACCAAAAGTTGGTTAAATGACCATGGTGTTGGTGTGCTTGACTGGCTAGCAAACTCACTAGACCCCAGAGAGAATCTATGAGGTATTGTCAAGAGGAAAATGAGAAACAAGAGACCAAAAAATGCAGATGAGCTGAAGGCCACTTTCAAAGAAACCTGGGCTTCCATACCACCTCAGCAGTGCCACAAACTGATCACCTCCATGACACGCCGAATTGAGGCAGTAATTAAAGCAAAAGGAGCCCCTACCAAGTATTGAGTACATGTACAGTAAATGAACATACTTTCCAGAAGGCCAACAATTCACTAAAAATGTTTTTTTTTATAGGTCTTATGAAATATTCTAATTTGTTGAGATAGTTTATTGGTGGGTTTTTTTGTTAAATGTGAGCCAAAATCATCACAATTAAAAGAACCAAAGACTTAAACTACTTCAGTCAGTGTTCATTGAATTTATTTAATACACAAGTTTCTCAATTTGTGTTAAATTACTGAAAAAAATAAACTTTTCCACGACATTCTAATTTATTGAGATGCACCTGTATATGCAGTTGTTTTTAAGTGGTTGTTGACATCCTATCTAAAACGTGATTTAGCCAAAGAAACAACAATAACGTTACCACTCTAATATGTCTTGCAATATCTGTGCTTGCAAAGGTTTTGCGCGATCCTCTTGTTTAATTTTCTCAGGGTCTGAATCTGGCTCAAACTGATATGGCAATATTGATGCCATCCTTAACTATACCAGAGCAGACGGAACTTGCTGCTTTGGTGTGTGTGTGGGGGGGGGGGCAGTACTGACCAATCACAACACATTTCGTCTTTCGGAAGGTGGGCCTTCATCAAACCCGGAACTAATCGGCTGGGGAGAAAGTTATTGTAATATTGTAAATTATGTGAAAAATTATGTGTTTTTCGAACCACCAAGCATGAGAGCTTGTGCTAGTACACCCCCAAAATGAAATCAAGACTTTGTAAAAGGACATAATAGGACCCCTTTGTAGCATATCAGACCCGAACCAGACAAATTAAAGATTCGATCGGGAGCATGGTTGAAACATGAGACGAATTCCATGGAAAGGCAACAGGATGTTGTAAATCAACTCCTAACACCACAGTCTGAAGCAAGATAACCAACCAACTCTTTCACAGAACAGCTTTCAACATTAACAACATTAGAACAATTATTGACAATTTCAATTCAGAGAAGAGATTGTCAAATTTGGGGCAAGTAATCCAGATTGATGGTCAAAGAGATGCACAGCCTGACCATCACATGTAAACCCATGATAGTAATCATGATCACAAGATCTGTGGATTGACTTCCCCCACCTAGAAGACTACCAGACTGAAATTCCTAAGGGGACTTTTAACCTCTGGTCTCCACATAACATCTTTATGTTAGAGAATGGCACAGTAACTGTCTTTTACAGATGTAGATGCACCAAAATGAACTCAAAAAGACTTATAAAGGAATATCAGTCCATTGCTTAACTCCATATCATAATATGAAACCCACACATTTGACTATCATGTTTCTAATCACTTATTGTGTATGTCTTTTTAATAACTATTGAATAGCTTAAGTATTCATATTCATGTTTAGTATGTGTGTGTTCGAATCTTCTTGCTTGAAACGTTTCTTACCATCAGTTATTTGTCAAATGTATCATATTCTTATCATAGGAATCATGTCCAAAATTATAAACTGCAAAAGCGCGAGAAAATTCGGACCACATGATTGATAAGATAACATAGGATTTATGAATGGGTAGGGCAAACATCGCAACACCCCAAGCAAAGACAATATCTAATTGGTCAAGACAACATTTGAGGTGTGGCCAAAAGGCCAGTTTAAATACTCAGGACACCATCAAATTTTGCTCTTAGCTTTGGCTTTTAGCTTTTGCTTGTAGTTTTAGATTTTAGCCATGCTTTTTGTCATTACGATTAGCGTTCTTCGAGCGCCGTTCCAGCGTGCTTCGGCCTGCACACCTGCTGCTGCTTAGCCACGATGAGAAGAAACACCACCTAGTCTCGTCAAACTTTACTTCTATGCTTTTACTTTAGTTCCTTTTCTTTTCCGTTTGAGAGTTTCGTGTTCTGAGTTAAGTTTTGCAACGCCGTGTCTCAGAGTCTGACCTCAAGTGCCCGTTCAACTTCAACCAGCCCACAACTCCGCATCGTCAGCCAACGCCCAACCACGGGCTTCCCAAGACGTCACTTCAACGACTACTGAACTTCCAGCCAATCAGCAACCTCGGGAAACCCCCTTTTCAAGGACAACTAAGGAAACCCCCTTTACACAGGCAACGCAAGTAACTTACCTCCAGACTCTGACCTAACCTGGTGTAGCTCTCTTATGTAATTTTAACCTCATTGAGGAACTCAATGCGAGGGTTAATTAAGTGATTGATGGTTGTTCATGTCTATGCAATTTCACGTATTGCTGTAAACTTGGGATTCCACATTTTCATTCTCTTAAACTCATTCTTTCCTAACTTTCTATCTTCCTGCAACTTGTGTGAATGTGTGAGTGCGTGTGCTTGTGTGTTAGATTAGTTTATTTCTTAGATTTATCTAATAAAGCCTTATTCATATTGAAAAGAGAAGTATCTTGTGTTTTGTGCTTACAAGTTAATGTCTTAAACTGCCGATCTTGTTACTGTGCTAATTAATAGTGTTTTCACTATATTTTGGATATTAATATCCAGCGCAGATTTGATGTTAAACGGCTCGTTCAATGAATTGCTGGCCGTTTCAGTGATCAGCCGTGAAACAGTGATTCTGTTCAAATTCCCTTTAAAATCTTAAATGATTTCCTTTGAGCTAAATTGACCTGTTTCCCTTACACCTTTAACCACTCCTATTCAACCAAGGTATTGAAGTTAGAATTCCTGTATCATGACCACTAATTCACGTACTTTGTCAATAAGATAAAAGTGGGTTTTGTTCAAAGTTGCTATTATCCACATAGATCTTTGATACTAATATTTTTTGGTAATTAAATATTGCCAGCTAAAAAGTAACTAGTAACTAGTACTCTGAGTAGTTTTTGAGAGGAGTACTTTGTTCTTTTAATTAAGTACTGTTTTGGCACCAGTACTTTTACTTGTAATTTGTACTGAAGTACAAATTTTAGTACTCTTTCCACCACTGATGAATGGTGCCTGTAGAAAGCAGAAGCCGAATCCCGGACATTGTGGGCGATTTAGAAATCCCAGCCGGATGCATTTTTAGGCCCAAAAAGAGGACATGTCTGGGAAAAGGAGGACATATGGTCACACACATGGATGTATTGTGAGTGCCTGTTCAGTGTCTCTCCCGTGGTTTTTTATTCTTGTTTTTGCCCATGTTTACCTTGTTCCTTGCCTGGATTAGTTTTGTTGTTTAAGTTAAAACAATTATCTAACTGCACATGGATCCAACGCTCCTCTCTGAATAGTTTCAGTACGTTACTGTATGTTGTAAGCCATAGAGCAACACCTTAATATGTCTGTCAACAAAGCAGAATCAAGCATTCAAAAGTGCTATGATATTAATTTGCATAATTTATTGTCACAAAATAGGCATGTACCTTTATTACAATTTTAACAAATATTAATAAGTTAATTTGTATTTTAATGTTATGGCCAATAGCCAATAAATGGTCATTATTCTATTCTATACTATTTTGCCAAGATAAATAAAAAAATTAAACACTAAATTTAGAGTATTTAACGATTAACTTACATTGAGCATTAAGTGACTAAGGATAATTTTAGGATAATCTAAATGTACAAATAGAGGAAATGAGTGACACCAATAAATTGGCCGATAAGCAATATGGTACCAATATACTATACATACTGTAACAAACTCCAATTATAAAAATAAACTCCAGCTGGTCCAAGATGCAACATCTGGAGTTCTCATTATAACAATGAAGTAGAACCATTTTAGCCCAGTTCTATCAACACTACACTGCCTCCCTATTAAACATCGTATAGATTTTAAAATCTTGCAGATTACTTATAAAGCCTGGAATGGGACTGCAAGCAGAAAATCCATTTCCTATTTAGTGCCCAAACTCTGGAACAATCTACCTAGAGTTGTGCGGGGGGCAGACACACTCTGTCAGTTTAAATCTAGATTAAAGACCCATCTCTTTAACCTGGTTTACACATAATACACTATTGCATTTCTATAATTCAAATCCATTAAAGGATTGTTAGGCTGCATTAATTAGGTCAACTGGAACCGGGAACACTTCCCATAACACCCGATGTACTTGCTACGAATCCTTGAGACAGATCCTCTGCGAAAACCTTGACAAGCAGAAAAGCCCTCAGCACAGATTCCTAGCTATGCCACGTCATGCCAAGACTGGGACCGAAACGTGGTTTTAACAAGTCAAGTCACCTTTATTTGTGTAGAGCTTTATACAGTACTGTTTGTGTCAAAGCAGCTTTACTGTGTCAAACAGGAAAATAGTTTGTCAATAATGCAAAATGACAATAATAAAGAATAATTTTTCAGCTAAAGTCAGTTCATTGATGAATCAGTGATATCATCAACCAGTTCATAGCGCAGTTACGTTTCATGTTCTAGTACCACTCATCATGCTTTTCCAATCCTGTCCCTCATCTCTCTATCTCTCTCTCTTCCTCTCCATTATCTACACTAGTTTGTCCCAATAAAGGCAGAAACAAGAAGTATGTTCATTATGCTGAACGTTTGATTAAACTGAACTTTGAACCGCTGTAGAAATAAGATGACTTGACTTTACATGATTATTAGATTTCTCCTCTTGTGCTCTTTTTTGGGCTTTTAATCTTTGTAGGGAGCTGTCTGAGAGCTGCGGATTAGACTGAAGTGCTTCAAATACTGTTTCATGCGAAAATAAGAGTTTCAGCATGTTGGGATATTTAAGAGATTACAGCATCATCACATTTCTTTCCCGAAGCATCTGATGAGCCTTCTGCAGTCCCTCATTGATAGAGCTTACATCACCCACGCCACAGCAGATTGATAGCATATGTTTCTTAATGAAAAACTGCTGACAGAAACAGGCCATCAAACTGAGCTGAAACATCACTGTAGTCCAGCAGCTGGTGGCAACAAGCCCCTCAGTTAAGATAACCTGTATGGTAATTCCATTACAATTTTAAGTAGGGGTTTTCATAGCAAAGAGACTGTTGCAATTCAGAGCCGGTACTAGTTTAATATGAAGGGTTATTTACAACACAGTTTTGTATATTTGTTCAGTTTAGGCATTTTTATTTCTACCTTCCTTCCTTGCATTTTTTCATCACTTTCAATGTGAATTAAATTTTCTGCAAAGATGAACTTGCTCCATCATGTGTGAACATAGCGTAGCAGTTACACTAATCCTAACTGATAGTGTTAACAAAAGCAAATGGCTGTAAAACATACTGTAATTGCTGAAGCAACCATCCCATTTTATCTTGCTTCTACAAGTCTTTGAGTTCTTTTATCGTGACTCACAGGGCTCGCACCTGCGCACTTAACATCACAAGAGCAGGTGAATTACTCAGCAAGTTTATAAACTATTCAAATACAAACATGTCTTTGAAATAAGAAAGTAAACTCAAAGTAAAAAAAACTAAAATAAATGTTAAAAATTTAAAACTGTAATAACCAATGTCTTTCTAATGCTCTTAATGGCTGGCACTCACTGCCTGCGATCATGAATCAAACCTGTGCTGCAGCGTATCTCAGTCTAGCTCCCTCAGCTCTCCTACAAAAGAAATGAAACGTCCAGTAATGGTCAGAACTTCTGACTCCACAGTCATGGTGACATCTACAGTCTTCTGTGGCTCCCTTACAAAACTTGACTTTATGTAATCACTCATAGTGATGGGCGATTGATATGGTTTCAGTAACGCTGAGATAGTTGCTGAGGTAGAGATGTGTACTAAACATTCAGAGAGCTGTAAATCAAAACAAGGCTTCTATCCAAAATGAATAGCTTGTTTTTCCACTGCCAGATTGGGCTCATTTCATGTCTGTGTAAAAATTAATTTGTTTTTCCTTTGGAAAACACACTGATCCAGATTTAAGTTTGGACTGCTGTGGGAGCTGTTAAATGCTCTTCTGTATCTGATATCAGAAGAGGGGAAAAAGTGGGTGATTCTCATTTACGGTTAAAATTACTTATTTATTTTTTAAATCAACATAACTAAAGGCTGTTCAACAAATGTTACTAAGATGTATAAGTCCTTAAAATGATAATTCAATAATTAATTTAAATAATACTACATTTGAAATGATTATTTTCACATTCCACTTTTTTAACTATTATGTTGGCATTGTATATTTTATTGTTAAATGCATAAGGGTTTTATTGAAAGGTTGAAATCCTGTTCACTCCATCTCTGAAGTGTTTGAAGGGTCACGCCAGAAGCTGATAGTCTCATGGCAGCAAGGCTCTGACACGTTTCATGTTCTAGTGCCACTCATCTTCCTTTCCCAATCCTGCTCCTCATCTCTTTCTCTCTCGCTCTCTCTCATCCACTGCTTCCTATTCATTATTTACACTGGTCTGTCCCAATAAAGGCAGAAATGAATGATAATGTGCAGTAATGATTATCAAAAATATGATTATTTTCCTTTATACAAACTATAATTATTATAAAATAATCATCGTCCTGGCAGGGCAGCGTGGAAGTGACCTCATGTTTTCCCAGGTTGATCATCTACTGCTATTATTCACTCATGTGCAATGTGTCATAATGAATTATTATGTGTAATGTTGTCCCACATGTGTGGTAGTGCATGCGGATGACTGTACTTGCCCTGCTGGTGAAGGAGATGTGGTAGGTGTCGTACTGCACGGCAGGTGGAGTCCAGGACAGAGTGACAGATGACTCAGTGATGTCCCTGGTACTGAGACGCGAGACGCCCGCCAGTGCTGGACAGAGGATGAAACAGATTAAAGCACACTCTCCTATTTAAACCCAGCTGTTTCTGCTTGAAACAATAACTGCAGTGCTATATGTCTAAGTACTGCTGACCTGCTGCTGTATAAACTCACAAAGAGCACTCATAAAGACACAGTGAACACTTAGGGCAATACAAAAATATAATGTTGGAGCATTACCATATGTGTAGACTATTTAAACACCTTCAAATGGAATAAAGATGCTGTTTAAAGTGTCTGTGTCTGTAGAACTGTTATACTATCTGATCCTACCCAGTGGAAAAAGTGGACATAGTCAGAAGCAGTAAAAATCTTGTATGGATTTGTCACTCCATGAATAGTCTCCAAAATATGGCTTGAAACTCTTAGGCCGGGTTCACACCGCAAGCTGCAGCAGAGCAGAAGCAGCGCATTAGCAGCAGGTAGGCAGAGCGGAAGCAGCGCGCGGCTATTTTGCTTTCACACCGGCAGCGGAGGCAGCGCGCAACTGAACAGCGGATTTTGGCCAGAGTACTGTCAATTGGTTCCAATTGAATCAATTTTGTTTTTTCTTGAAAACAATTTCGTACATTGGTTTTATGTAGCCAACACATGTTTTCTGCTGAACATTCCAATGTATTAGAGGAAAATGGCAGGCTTTTGAGGTTGCGGTAGAACTGTAAGTACTTTGACATATTTTAACATAAAATAATAATAATAATAATAATATATATATATAATCCGAATTATATTTATTATATTAGCTCTTACCTCCATAAAAAACTCTTTTATATGTTGATACACAGAATATCTGACACATCAAATACATACATTACCCATCATAAAAAGCTTATAGATAATTCATAAATGTATACGGCAAACTTCTTAACAGAGACAGTGTAAATGAGCAAACTCTCGAAAACAGAAAAAAGACGCAGATCATAGATGTCTATACTGTAGCTATGTGTGCTAGGCCTATATTAATCTATGCTATTTGCCTATCTATATTGAGTTGTTTGCTCGTGTGCCAGCGAAAGCGTCAAAAACACTGTAAAATTACTTACCATCTGAACTAAGAGCCGCTGAACATCCGTTCTTCTGCCAATATATAGGCCTAGTTATAAGAATACGACTACTACTACTACTAATAAATAAATCTCTAAGGCTAAACTAGCAGTATAAATTATTTAAAGTTGTTTTTGTATTTCGGCCAAAAAGTTTATTTTTTTATAGAACTGTAAGTACTTTGACAGATTTTGTAATATATATATATATATATATATATATATATATATATATATTAATAATAAAAAAATAGAAAAATATGTAAATTTAAATATCATACATTTTTAATGTAATTTGCTAAAAACACAGTAGATATCATTAATGCAAATTTTGGGG
Source organism: allo-octoploid hybrid of Carassius auratus x Cyprinus carpio (assembly GCA_024542945.1). NCBI lineage: Eukaryota > Metazoa > Chordata > Actinopteri > Cypriniformes > allo-octoploid hybrid of Carassius auratus x Cyprinus carpio. The sequence continues at coordinate 23,575,087 of CM045060.1, read as the reverse complement.
AAAATTACTTTTTCGTGTCAGTACATGTGTATTTTGCCCATGATCATTGTCACTTTATCTTCTATACATATTTTTAATATTAATTTTCTTTCCTAACATACTCCAGTTCTTATTAAAACACATTAGATGTGCTTATTTTGTGCATTTAGAGCACTTTTTGTGTGAAATCATATTTATTTTGTCCATCAAAGGTGTACTTTCACTTTAACTGAGCGTCAGCAGCGCAGCAAAAATAGACCCAGCGCCGAAACGATCGCGGCACTGCTGCTTCTGCTCTGCTCCTGCAACGCTCTGCCGCGCAGCCTCTGCGTGCGGTGTGAACGCTCTCATCTGTTAACATAGGCACCGAAAAAAATACGCACTGCTTCTGCTCTGCTGCCGCTTGCAGTGTGAACCCGGCCTTAAAAGGTCATGAATGACTAAAACATATTTTGAGATGTTATTATAGATGTGTTGCATGTAAAGGAAGATGAAAATAATTATAAACATAGAGTAGCTGCAAGCAGCATTTATTGACCAATAGGTGGTGCTGTTATCAAGCTGCTGTGGTTTGGGCAGTGTGAGGTGACTGACACACATAAAGATCGTGGTAATATGCCAAACCATTTCAGAGATACAGCCTCAGATGCAGTTTGGCATCATGTCATCAACATGAAATCAGTAACTTTTTTGCCAGCATGACCTGAAGATGATTCAAATGGAATTTGGTGAAAATCAAATTAACAACTGAGATAAGTTCGAAAAAGTACGTTTTCAAAAAATTTCAAAATGTTGGACAGCAAGTTCAGTCACCTTCAAGTACCTTCAAGGCATTGTGCCACATACCAAGTTACTGCAATGATATGCCAATATTTAGCATTTTACACCAAAATTCAAAACAACAGACACTCAAAACGGCCAAAATATTAAAGGTGCCATAGAATACAAAAATCACTTTTATAAGGTGATTGAACACAGTGTGTGAAAACAACCAGCCTATAATGGTAAAAATCCACCCACTCATTGTTTTATAATCCCAATAAATCATAAACAGTCTCTCCATATGAGCAGTTCCAGATTTCTTGCTACTATGATGTCATAGTCGGTGAAAGTCCCACCCATTTGTGACACTTTCTGCCCTATTAGCATATACAGTACACAGCGCTGAGTGAGAAGGAGCTGTCCATCTTTACTGTTCTCTTGCTGTAGCTGCTGGAGGTACAACGTCAGAACCAAAGAGCCATTAAAAGTGTCGTGTGTTGGGATGCACCAGCGAACATAGGAGTCTCCATAGACCGCTGAGGACACGGTGGTTCACTTTCATTTTCGAAGGAAATGTCACGGGAAAAAAATGGAAAAGTCCTATACGTTTGTTTACGCTGGACTGACTCACAAATAAGGGTCTGTTCAGTGCTAGAGCTGTGCAAAGTTTGCTTCTGAAAGAGGGATCAATACCAACACTTTCTGCACAAACGTCCAGACTCCAGAAAAAAGTAAGCCTCATATTTTGTTTTCCAAAAGAGCTTCTTGGCTCTCTGTAAGGCTAATGTTGCTAAAGCTACCATTGTCTCTGCCTGTTTTCACTAATGCTGCCTTCACGTGCTACCAGAATGATCGTGAATAGGAATGTGGTAGTTAAAAATTGTGTTTGGAAGCAATGCGAGGATCAGTAACACAGTCATCACCAGTTAAACCGTAACACCAGTGGTATGCCCACGAGCAAGAGCTCTTGAAGCTCTGCACTCTTCTGAAAAGGGAGGTGGGAGCATCAGCTCATTTTCATTAAAAGGGGACATACACATTAACAGCGGGTTTTGGCTCATGCCCTAAAAGTGGCAATTTCAACAAGCTACAAAAAATGACGTGGGGTATTTTGAGATAAAACTTCAGAGAACAATTTAAAATATTATATCAATGCATTCTATGGCACCTTTAAAGTTTTACTCAATAGGCAGCACCAAATTCAAATTCATTAGCCACTATAGGTAAATAACTAGAAAAATAAAAGTGCAGTATACTGTAAAACTATTTGCACTGCAAACAAGTGTGCTTATGATTATCATAATGAATAATTTATAAATAAAATAAAATTAATAAATAAAAATAATATGATAACAAATTGATTAATTGTCGATTTAATGAAAATAATAATAATACATTTTATTATTATTAGTATACATCACAATATGTGAATTTTTCATGTTGTATAGTGCAATAATTCTCAACTAGGGGGCCTCGGCAAACTTTCAAGGGGCTACAGGATGACTTGTGATTGAATACAGTAATATATCAAATGCATCACTCACCAGTGTCGCAGTTTTCCCCTGTGAACCCAGACTGACACTCACTGCAGTCGGGCCCCGAGAAACCACGACGGCACACACAGCGGCCCCTCACGCAGCGGCCCTTGTTACTGCAGTTGTTGGGGCAGGTTTTGGTGGAGCAGTCCTGACCGGAGAAGCCCACATCACAGACACATTTCCCATTCACACATCTGCCTTTGTTACTGCAGTCATTGGGACAAGTCTTGGACGAACAGTCTGGTCCAGTAAACCCACTATCACACACGCACTGGCCGTCAACACATCTACCGTGGTTACTGCAGTCTCCAGGACAAGATCTGGAAGAGCAGTCGGGACCCGTAAAGCCACTCTTACAGACACACTTCCCGTTTACACACTGTCCACGGTTATTGCAGTTCTCTGGACATGTTTCTACAGAGCAGTCCGGCCCAGAGAAGCCAGGATCGCACACACACTGTCCGTTCACACAGCGGCCCCTGCCATTACACTTTCCCGGACAGGACGTCTTGGAGCAGTCCGGACCAGTGAATCCTGAGTCACACACGCATTTTCCGTTCACACAGCGGCCTCGGTTGGTACAGCTGTCCGGACAGCTCTGTGTCTTGCAGGCAGACCCGGTAAAGCCAGCGTCACACACGCACCTGCCGTTCACGCAGCGGCCCCTGTTATTGCAGTTATCAGGACATGTGCTGGAGGAGCAGTCTGGGCCGGTAAAGCCTAGGTCACACACACACTGGCCATTCACACATCTGCCCCGGCTGCTGCAGTCATCAGGGCAGTCCGGCACGCTGCAGTCAGGCCCACTGAATCCTGGGAAACACACACATTTGCCATCTACACAGCGACCCTGGTCACTGCAGTCATCTGGACACTCGTCAATCGTGGGATGAATGGTGGTACAGACCACACCTGTGGAGAAATAAGAACACATTACATTGTCACATCGGGGACCAGCACATTAACTTGATTCAAGGTTTTTCAATGCTGTTTAACTGGAATATAGTTTACAAGTCATATGCACTAATTATATGGTACTTGAGCTCCTTATATGGTACTTTCAGAAAAAAAAAAAAAAAAAATCTACATTCATCATTTCACATTATGTTGTACTTTATTTTTTTATTTATTTATTTTTTGCCTGTTCATATTTTGCTGTTCATTTTGTTCAAATTTCGAAGCAATGGTCATACTTTACCCTAAACAGAGCAGCTGCAGCCATTCACACTTAGGGTCTGTTCACACAGGATGCATTTTTGCATTCCACTGGGTTTATTTTTCATACAGTACATTACTAATAATTATCCATTTAAAGGATATTGAAACATTTTTACTAGAAAACAAGACAAATATATTTATTGAGAACAGGACTGCAGTGTGAAATGTTAGATGAAATTAAGCAAATGTTGTTGTTGTTTTCTATTCTATTCTAGTAGTAGTAGTAGTAGTAGTAGTAGTAGTAGTAGTAGTAGTAGTAGTATCAAAGATACATCCTGAATATAAGCAGGATAGTGCATGAGAAACTGGATACACTGGATTGCTTATGGAATTTAGGAAATCCGGAACAAATGCTAATGGATTTAAACGGGATAAATAACAATGCTCTATGAATGCCCTGAGAATTAAATTATTACTAGATTCATGGGAATCATATTCTGAAAAGCAAAGCGACACTACTACTACCACTTTTAATTTATCTAGCAGGATCTGATTTGATTAGAACTGAATATTTCCTATAAGGAAATCCTTTAGACATCCAGACATCCTGTACACACATCCTTTAGGATATTTGAAACTACAGATCTAGTTTTGACAAGCTTGTGAGAGCTGGTCTGGTCGGAGTGTGGCAGGAATTGGGCGCCATCAGGAAGGGCTTTACCTTTGCTCTGCTGGGAGCTGCAGCATCCTTCTGGACCTCCACATTTCTCCCTCAGATCAGACACCTCCTTCTCCAGTCTTTCAATACGCTCACGCAAGGCTGCAGAGTCCAGCTCACACTGACCACAAGCTGAACCTGACCCTGGCACCAGACGGATCTGATGGGTCAAGACCAGAGGAGAATCAGGATCCAAGTCTATCTCTCTCTCTCTGGCCCCATCTTGTGCACATGTGTCCGAAATAACAAGTTTAATAGGCTGGGCTTTGATGTCTCTGGAGACACGTTGAGCTCCTGTCTGCAGATGTTGACTGGAGAGGGCAGGACTTGGCAGAAGCAGAAGCAGGAAAGGTAACACTAATGCCATGTTTCAAGAGTGGAACACAATCAAATGAATGGATGATGTTTTGTTTTGTAAATACCAATGTATTTTATTCTACTCAGTTCAGCACTCGAAACATTTCAATTCAGTTTTTACAGATACACTGTTGGCTCTTAGACTTGGAGAGATGTAAAACGTTGCAGTGTCCTCTTCCCTTTAAGCCTCTGTCCCTCCTGTTTCAAACAAATATGAATTTCAGTCAGTTTTGTTATGCAGAATTCATATTAGACATTCATCATATAGAAGATAGATCAACAAAAACAGCATTTGCAAGCCATTTTACTTCCAAGTTTTTGGGTGGAGTGGATGGTTTGAAGTGACGGAGAAATAATAATAAGAAGGACTGTTAAAAGTAGTTTCAGTGCCAATTTAATGAGAGCAGCAGTGTGTATTACGAGAGTAACAGGGTCAGCTTTGATTTCATGTTGACTCTAAATAACGGCGTGAGTAGTGTTCACAAGCTGCGACACAGACGGTCCTATATCTGTCTGCCAGATCAAAACAGAGAAAGGAAATGTCACAACCTAAGCAAACATCCTTTCATGCTGAGATTTATTCATTTCATTTAAATATCTGAAAATACCACTGAACAGTCACTGCCAGGTGAGAACAGAGTTACTTTACAGAACTGAGTTTTTGATGTCATGTTTTTTGCACATTATTTCATATTTTGGACATGCACTATGGACAATCACTAGCAGTGTATAACCAACTTACCATGGAATCACCATTGCACTTTTCTCAAGAAGTATGTGGTTAATGAAAATAAAGGAATAAGTACAGAGAGCTCTTCCGCATCTGAAACAAATCTGATACTGAAATATCAGTATCTGTACAATTATTACCAAAACAACTCTCTCTTCAGATTCAGTCTGGCCCTGAATTCATCTCATTGGTTGGTTTCAGTGCTACTTTCCCATAAAAATCAGCAGAACAATAGTTCTAGTGCTTAGATGCCAGAATTTGATGCATGAAATAACTAGGCAGTTTCCTGAAACCACAGTAACTTATTCATCATTTGAGCCATGTTGGTCTAATAATATAACATCAAGTGATGTCATTAAAAGAGCATGGTCTGTTCAAGTGCACATGTCACGCAATACTAACAAGAAACTCTGCTTCTAACCACAGTTGTAGAGCTTTTAGGAAATGCAGCCCATGTCTGGATGCTCAAACAAACTGTTCAATGAGGGTTTAAGCTGGGATAGGTGAAAATACTATAACTAAAATGACATCATCTTGAAATGAATTTGATTTAACTGAGAGCGTTATCTGAGCAATGAAAAGTTCCTCTGGGGGAGAGAGAGATACATGTGCTGGTCCGAGCTGTAGTGCAGTGCTAGTTCACTTGTTCCCATACTAGACACTGTTTCCAAAGCAGCTCTTATCTAGAGTTTTTCATAAACATAAATCTGAAAAATGTGTTATTGCTTAATGTGCGTAACAGTGTTGTTACTTTTATTTTTATTTTTATTACTAAAATTATTAAAAATGGTTTCTGCTAATTGAAATACTTTTTGTAAATACCTTTATCCAAAGCAACACTGCATTTAAGGTATACATGTTATTCAAGTTCAAAAAAAAAGTTCAAGTTCAAAGTTCAAAAAAAAATAATTGAAACAAAAGAGGTTTAAGTTGAAGTACTAACAACTAAAACTGAAATAAAAATAAATTAAAGCTAAATAGAAATATATATTATAGAAATACAGAAATATAATATCAGCCCGCTTCTGATGATTTTTCCTTCCCATATCATCATTTGTCTTCATGAAAGAATATCATCATCAATTTAGCCTCACACAAGCGAGCCCTGTCTAAACTTGCAGAATCTCTTCTGTGTCAGTTTTTTCAGAAGCCAGAAGCCCTAGAATTCATAATATAATAATAGGCAGGCCACACAGACACACAGACAGACAGACAGACACTTGGCCACACATTCTGATGTGATAGATATGTCAGATTATAATCAGAGATCATGTGAGAACTCTTCCTGAAAACTGCTGCTTTTATTGTAAGCAGAACCTCTTTAGTCCAGTCTTCAGAAGAGGACACATCACAGCTCACAAGATTACTGTGACAGTCGACAGGCCTTTAGAAGAACTTTTTTTTATTTTTATCAGACAATAAATTCACTATATTTGGTGAAAGGGTTATACTCCAAGTAGCCTAACTCTGAATATGTGCTACATAGTTTTTTTTTTGTTTTGTTTTTTTTGCAATGGACAGATGTGCAACTCTCTCATAAAGCATTTTGAAAAAGTAAAAGATGCTGAAGATTCACAGAGAGAGGCGTCAGTCTTACCTGCAGAGCCGCTGATGCTGGATGCTGCTTCGCTCTCCTCCTGTCAGTCAGAGGCTCGCTGCTCTTCCACGGCTCTGAAAACTCCTGATTGACTGGGGAAGAAAGAGCGAGGGGGCAGAAGAGAGAGGGAAGGAGGAGTAAAATTTCCTCATACTTGAAGAATTTTTCCTCTCTCTCTCTCTCTCTCTCTCCTCACTTCCCCCTCAGCTTCTCTCTGATGTAATTCTATGTGCTTTACAGGTCTCTGCTGGGTAGATCATTTCGAAATCTTCTGATTTATTTTGATATTTTGAATGACCAGCTTGAATGTTTTATGTCTTTGAACTCATCTCTGGATATTTCTCCATTGCTTGGCCTTTTTGAAACTGATTTGCACATTTAATTTACCAGGCATCTTCTTTGAACACACGTTCCTGATTACATCTCAGTTTGCTTTAGGACAGAAACATCTTTCAAGTATTTAGAGTTCCTCAGAAATCGCAGCTGTGCAAATAAATAAATAATGACCTGTCTCAAAAAATAAATATCATTCCACACCACGTCAGATGCGAGGAAGTTCATTATTTATTTATTTGCTCCAGAACATACAAATGAACTATTCATTTTAATAACCACTTCAGTGAATCATTACAAATAATTCACTGGAAAGCATAACACGAGTGGTTTTCAGTCATGTGTTAGGCTGTGCTAATATCAAAAACTTACATTTACACAGATGACATGAGAAAGTGACTGACAGCAAATTCAAACCACACATTTACCAGTCCATGTATCCTCTGGGAAACATGTCTTGGTGTGACTGCTGCTATGATAGAGACATACCATCAAAGCAGTATATTTATCTACAGTCACTGCTTCAGCAATGTCTGCTCTTTCTGTTTTATTACTTTCTCAACTGCATTTACCTAATTATATCATTGGCATGTGTCACATCTTCATTGTCCTCTGTTTCTTGGGCTTTTTTGTCAAGCCTTCTATTCTTCACTCAGTTTCTATCCTCCTAAGACCCAGACAGAGTCCCACAGAAACTCCACACCTAAAAAACACAATCGACAGCATAGCATTTTTATTTATGTGTGACGTCAGTCAGTGCGAAGAGACTAATTTCCACCTACAGACAGAGAGAAAAGGTCAGTTTTTCAATGGTGCCCTTGAGATGCTCAGCGTTCAGAGGTGCAGCTGAGGCCAGACATGAGTTCTTACAATACTTTCCTGAATCCCTGTGTAATACAGCCATCGGTAGGTGACGTTCCTAATGAGTGGAAACACTGTGATGTCTTCAAAACACAGATCTGTCTGTTTGAGTGGTCTTACTAAAGGAAATAACTCCCTGTTTATCTTTTGCACAGTACTTGTACACAAGCCATAATTGTAAATGGTCATACTTTTATGTTAAACGTGCATCAGGACGTACTGTATTTTCCACGCAGGACAGAAATGTCCACAAACAATCTTGACTTGACACTTTTAATTTGTTGAAGACATGGAAGTAAATCTAATTCTGCATGTTGGATTTTATTTGTCCTAAATAGACACACTTTTTATGATTACAGTAAACTGCAGGCATGTGTGCTTTTTCTGTGGATTTGGAGCATTTTCTTTCTTTTTTTCTTTCTTTTTTTCTTTTTTTTTTTTTTGGAGTGTTAACCTCTCTGTAGACTTCGTGAAGCTTGTAATCAATCCTGGAATAGTTCATGAGGAAACGGATCTAAGTGTTGCTGATGTTTTCCAGTTTCATCTCTGCAAGGTCTCCAGGCAAGACAAGTTTTTTTTCAGTGAATACATCATCATCATCACACAGATGTTGTCCGCTAAACATTTTGTCAACTTGCCTTTTTGATACTTTTTTATACACTAGCATAAATGCATGAAATAAATTACCGGTGTTATTGAAGGGTTTTAAAAAACGGAGAAGTTTTAAAATACAGGTTAAAAGATGGCTTTTTGGTGATTATACTGCAGATCCTGGGATTACAAATTTAAGAATCTGTCTTAGATCTGCTGATCTTACATCCTGACATACCATCACATGAGAAACTAAGGTGAATTGTTTTTAGCATTTATGGAAAAGATAATGACATAAGATGACCGATTATGTTTAAACAAAGTTTGCAGCAAGAGGTTCCTGTTACGATCCCAGCCTGTGTTCCCTTGTCATGTGTTTGTGGACTCTTCCAAGGGTTTTCCTGCTCCCTTCCTGGGTTCAGTCCCTGTTTCCTTTGTTGCATTTGTTACCTTGTTTGTTCCCATGGTCACCTATTAGCTCCACCCCCTCCACCTCCCTATATAAGCCTGTTTTCTCAGTCACTCTTTGAGAATTCTTGTATGTCTGTTGTGCTGCAATTCTGAGCATTTCCTTGTTTTCCTGTTGTTGAATTTCTGCCTATTTCCTGGATTTCTCATTCCTGTCTTGCACCCCAGATCTGCATGTTTGTTAGTGATGGGAGAAGTGAACCTTTTCAAAGTTTTGACTCAATTAAATCAATTGCAAAATGATTCAGTTTTGAAGCGCTCAAAACACCACACGCTGGTGACACCTGCTGGCCAAAACTGTATAAATGCAACAAAAACTTAGGCCAAAACATACATTAATTTTTTTTTTACAAATAACATTTTACAAACTCATTGCAAATGTTTTATTGAAAGTATAATACAATAAATAATAGAATAGCATTAAATGTGAAGTGTCTGTATAAAATGTATTTTTTTTTAAAATTATTATTATTTTGCAGGGCTTGTCTTGTTTGTTTTATGGAGAGCTTGTCTAAACAGGGCAATAAGAGTCTACTAACTACCACTCATCCTTTTAATTACACAAATGTCTCATTAAAAATGTCTACAAATTGATCAAACTGATCCGAGATCAGGTAAAAACCATAGATGTTGGTTCAGTGGTTCGCCGCTGGAGGGCGATCTTAATGAACTCGCATGATTCACAGGTTCACAGAGATCATCGGCCCCTGTCAGTAAACCATTGAAATTTTAAAAATGTTTCAAAATAGTTATGATGTAACGAAGCCTCATTTACTGAAATCACATGACTTTGACAGTTTGATACGCGCTCCGAAGCACTGTTTCGAAACAAATAATTTGCAAAGGTTTCGAAGCTTCACGAAGCAGTGCTTCAAAAACGCCACTCACTAGTATTTGTTTGGACTGATTACCTGTGCTATGACCTACTGCCTGTTTCACAGACTGTGACTTTGGATTACGCTACCAAATAAAACTTTGCCAATAATGGATCAAGCAGTGAAGATGATGGTTCTCCGCCAAGGTACACATTCCATTGAGGACTTTGTTATGGATTTTCTTGAACTGGCACACATGACTCTTTTAGATGAGATATGCTTGATGATATATTTTAGGGGGCCTATCTGAGCCGCTCAGTTCCATAACTGAACACTTGAGTTGCATGAGCCACTGCATGACCCTAATGGAACATTTGAGTTTTACATTGATCTGGCATTGCAGCTGGTCAACCTGGTTCTACTTTTACTGTGGGAGTCATGGAGGAGCAGCATGGCACACCCGCAGTAACTGCCACTTCAGCGCCAACTCTGGCCATTTGATAATACCTAGAATATATCTACCTAGCATTGTTCGGGAGGCAGACACACTCTGTGGGTATAAATCTAGATTAACGACCCATCTCTTTAACTTGAAAACCAGGCAAAGACACTACTGAATGATGACATCACTGAATCATCAATGAACTGACTGAAAAAATGACCGTCTTGCTATTGTCCTCTTGCATTATTGACAAACTATTTTCCTGTTTAATACTGTAAAGCTGCTTTGACACATTCTGTATTGTATAAAGCACTATATCAATAAAGGTAACTTGATTATTTCTCATTTTCCTTTCCATTGGTAATTCTTCAGTTCCTCGCCTGCATTGCTATCCATCCATTGCTTCTACAGATACTTCCTCCATGTAGGTTTAAAAGCCACGTGCTTCCATATACCCATTACAAAGTATTGCTTTACTGAGCATTTCTCCATTGTATAAATGTCTTGTTTTATGTTGTGATCTTGTGCCTGTTTATTGGATTTATATTTCTGGATTATCATTACTATCTTGATTGCCTGCTGGACTTTGTGCCTGTTATTTGACCACTGCCTGTTTTATGGGCCATGTTTGTGCCTACTTGTTTTGGATTTGTTCATTAAACTCTCCTGCAAAATGGATTTCGACACGGACAATCAAGTAAAGACCTTGTTTGATTATTTCTCTAATCAGATCAAAGAATTGTTTAAATAACCAGTGAGGGGACAGGATGTTTCTGTACAACTCTTACACTTACACAAGGGAAAACAATCATCCGCTGAGTATGCTGTTTAATTCCGTATGTTAGCCACTCAAAGCAGGTGGAATGATATTGCTGAAGATTCTGTGAGGGGCTTAATCAAAATTATAATTCATAATAAACCCTGATCTAAGTTGTCTCAAGCCTCTCCACCACTGATCGTATCATACAGTCATTCAACTTTAGAATAACCAGATTCTGTGCAAATGTATATACTGTACCTTCAGGCAATCAGGTCATCAGTGTGCTGCCTGCACCATTAAAATCAAGATCTCCAGTGTATCCAATGCAAAAGTGATGAAGGGAATTTCTTCATTACCATTTCATCAGAGTTTCACACCACCAGTAACAGTTGATTATAAGGAAAGATTGAACTATATTACCGCGTTAGTGGACTCCAGGACTGTTGTAAATCTAATCCTTCATGAACTCATCACAGAACTCAATATAACAACCATACCATGCATGCCATCCAGCAATATCACAGCCATCGATAATGGGAACAGGCATTATGCAACAAACCATACCTCTGACTCTATTAATTGTTTTATTCCACCCATAAAAGATCATATGTAATATCCCCCCCAAAGAATCAAATCATCCCAGGTCACCCATGGTTAATGATTCATGACCCCAACCCCAGCATATCCTGGGCACAAGTTGAACCTATCTAGTGGTCAAGTTATTGTCAGCAACACTGTTTGAACTCTGAAATCACTCTGCTATGTCTGTCCACAGGTATGGAAAGCCCCAATTTTCAAGCTCAAACTAAGATTCCAGAGAAGTATGCAGAGATTGCTGAGAAACCCAAATCCCCCACCCATTCGATGGCATTCATCATATCACTTTGCTCCTTCAACTGGTGTTGAAAATCCTTAAAACAAACATCAGATGAATTTTCCAGCCCATCCAATTTACATTGAACTTTTTGCATTTTTGAAGCCATAATCATCATCATTAAGCTTTCATCTTCCTCATTTGGAGGAGGAGGGAGTAGCAAAGGGCCATCAAAATCACATTATTGTTCTACATTTTCAGGTTAATTTTCTATATACAAGCTACTGAGAAAATAAATTAGGTCTTGGATTGGCTCACGACGAGGATCCTCACCCCATTCCTCTTTATGCAAGGTGGCCATTTTGCAACTATTAAACCATTTGAATAAACTTTAGCTTTAAAGACTAAAGTCTTGTCAAGTTAATTATAATGCTATGACATACTAAAATAGGTCACTACAAAAACACAATCAACAAAACAGCATGACTCATGAAAAGTAGAATTTGTGTCTCATCAAAATTCAGTTAGATTTTCCTTCTCTTTCTGATGGTTCCTGTTCGGGTGTCATATTTTATTTAACACCTAAATTTTTGATGCTGCATAAAAAAATTGAGGGATCACACAGACTGCTACATTTCAATGAGCCAGGAAATACCAAATAAGTTCTTCAATTCATAGATCCATCTAACCACAGACAGTCTTCAAAGTAGAATGTGTGAGACAACACAGTCCTTAAGTGAACTGATAAAGAATCTGTATCAGGAATAAATCATCTGTCATTGACCATTGCTTATGATATGAATGGTTGGTGCTTGTTGGATGAACGAGGACAATTAGTCCCTTTGGTCTAGGTCCTGTTTGCAACTGTGTTGATCCTCTGTCACACAAGAAACCCTCTGCATATAAACAAACAAACAATAAACGTGTGTCTCATGCGAAATCCTAACAAAAGCATATTTACAAACCCTACATACATATAAGGATAGGTGCTTACTTACATTTGAGTGTAAGAAGAAATTGTTCCTCAAATCAGGGCACCAACAAAGGACAGCAGACAGAGGTGAAGAAGACATCTCATGTGCTTAGCAAACTATTTCCTGCCCAGTGCTTCTTCTCTGCCCCCTTTTAGGCAGACAGACAACTCAGACTACAGTACACCTCCCACCCCCCACACCAGTGATAGGGTTAACTATAACATGTCACATACGACTACTGGGAACTAGTTTGACAGTAAAACTGTTACACTTTCACACCACTAGTCACCTTTAAGTCAAGTCACCTTTATTTATATAGTGCTTTAAACAAAAAAGATTGCGTCAAAGCAACTGAACAACATTAATTAGGAAAACAGTGTGTCAATAATGCAAAATGACAGTTAAAGGCAGTTCATCATTGAATTCAGTGATGTCATCATGCAGCTCAGTTCAGTTTAAATAGTATCTGTGCAATAATTTGCAATCAAGTCAACGATATCGCTGTAAATGAAGTGTCCCCAACTAAGCAAGCCAGAGGCGACAGCGGCAAGGAACCAAAACGCCATCGGTGACAGAATGGAGAAAAAACCTTGGGAGAAACCAGGCTCAGTCGGGGGGCCAGTTCTCCTCTGACCAGACGAAACCAGCAGTTCAATTCCAGGCTGCAGCAAAGTCAGATTGTGCAGAAGAATCATCTGTTTCCTATGGTCTTGTCCCGGTGGTCGTCTGAGACAAGGTCTTTACAGGGGATCTGTCTCTGGGGCTCTAGTTGTCCTGGTCTCTGTTGTCTTTCAGGGCTGTAGAGGTCCTTTCTAGGTGCTAATCCACCATCTGGGCTGGATACGTACTGGATCCGGGTGACTGCAGTGACCCTCTGACTTGGATGGCTGGTGGCTACGGTGACCTCGGAATAAGAGAGAAACAGACTAATATGAGCGTAGATGCCATTCTTCTAACGATGTAGCAAGTACATCGGGTGTTATGGGAAGTGTTCCCGGTTCTGGTTTACCTAATTAATGCAGCTTAAAAATCCTTTAACGGATTTGGATATTAGAAGTGTATTAGCATGTTATGTGTAAGCCAGGTTAAAGAGATGGGTCTTTAATCTAGATTTAAACTGCAAGAGTGTGTCTGCCTCCCGAACAATGTTAGGTAGGTTATTCCAGAGTTTGAGCGCTAAAAAGGAGAAGGATCTGCCGCCCGCAGTTGACTTTGATATTCTAGGTATTATCAAATTGCCAGAGTTTTGAAAACACAGCGGACGTGGAGGACTATAATGTAACAAGAGCTCATTCAAATACTGAGGTGCTAAACCATTCAGGGCTTTATAAGTAATAAGCAATATTTTAAAATCTATACGATGTTTGATAGGGAGCCAGTGCAGTGTTGACAGGACCGGGATAATATGATCATACTTCCTGGTTCTAGTAAGAACTCTAGCTGCTGCATTTTGGACTAACTGGAGTTTGTTTACTAAGCGTGCAGAACAACCACCCAATAGAGCATTACAATAGTCTAACCTTGAGGTCATAAACGCATGGATTAACATTTCTGCATTTGATATTGAGAGCATGGGCCGTAATTTAGTTATATTTTTGAGATGGAAAAATGCAGTTTTACAAATGCTAGAAACGTGGCTTTCTAAGGAAAGGTTGCTATCATATAGCACACCTAGGTTCCTAACTGATGACGAAGAATTGACAGAGCAGCCATCAAATCTTAGACAGTGTTCTAGGTCATTACATGCAGAGCTTTTAGGTCCTATAATTAACACCTCTGTTTTTTCAGAATTTAGCAGTAAGAAATTACTCGTCATCCAGTTTTTTATATCGACTATGCATTCCATTATACCTCTTCATTCACTGCTACGAATTGATGACAGTCATATAAGTACGATTTAAACCATGCTAATGCACTTCCATTAATGCCAACAAAGTGTTCTAGCCTATGCAAAAGAATAGTGTGGTCAATAGTGTCGAACGCAGCACTAAGATCCAATAGCACTAATAGAGAGATACAACCACGATCAGATGATAAGAGCAGGTCATTTGTAACTCTAAGAAGAGCAGTCTCAGTACTATGATATGGTCTAAATCCTGACTGGAAATCCTCACAGATGCCATTTTTCTCTAAGAAGGAATATAATTGTGAGGATACTACCTTTTCTAGTATCTTGGACAGAAAAGGGAGATTCGAGATCGGTCTATAATTAACTAGTTCTTTGGGGTCAAGTTGTGGTTTTTTGATGAGAGGCTTAATAACAGCCAGTTTGAAGGTTTTGGGGAGATATCCTAATAACAATGAGGAATTAATAATAGTCAGAAGAGGATCTATGACTTCTGGAAGCACCTCTTTTAGGAGCTATATGGAATAGGGTCTAACATACATGTTGTTGGTTTAGATGATTTAACAAGTTTATACAATTCTTCCTCTCCTATAGTAGAGAATGAGTGGAACTGTTCCTCAGGGGATCTATAGTGCACTGTCTGATGTGATACTGTAGCTGATGGCTGCATGGTTACAATTTTATCTCTAATAGTATCGACTTTAGAAGTAAAGTAGTTCATAAAGTCATTACTGCTGTGATGTTGGAAAATGTGAACACTTGTTGATGCTTTATTTTTCGTTAATTTAGCCACTGTATTGAATACCTGGGGTTATGTTTGTTTTCTTCTAAAAGAGACAAAAAGTAATCAGATCTAGCAGTTTTTAATGCTTTTCTGTAAGATGGGTTACTTTCCCTCCAAGCAATACGAAATACCTCTAGTTTTGTTTTCCTCCAGCTGCGCTCCATTTTCCGGGCTGCTCTCTTTAGGGTGCGAGTGTGCTCATTATACCACGGTGTCAGACTGTTTTTCTTAACCTTCCTTAAGCGTAAAGGAGCAACTGTATTTAAAATGCTAGAAAAGAGAGAGTCCATAGTTTCTGTTACATCATCAAGTTGTTCTGAGGTTTTGGATAGGCTAAGGAATTGGGATACATCAGGAAGATTACTTACAAAGCAGTCTTTTGTGGTAGAAGTGATGGTTCTACCATACTTGTAACAAGAAGTGGAATTTACAGTTTTAGCTATATGAAGTTTGCACAAAACTAAATAATGATCTGAGATATCATCGCTTGGCTGCATAATTTCAACACCATCAACATCAATTCCATGTGTCAGTATTACATCTAGAGTATGATTTCGACAATGAGTAGGTCCTGAGAAGTGTTGTCTAACCCCAATAGAGTTCAGAATGTCTATAAATGCTGTTCCCAATGCATCTTTTTCATTATCAACATGGATATTAAAATTACCAACAATTAAAACTTGATCTGCAGCCAGCACTAACTCGGATGTAAAATCAGCAAACTCTTTAATAAAGTCTGTATGGTGCCCTGGTGGCCTGTATACAGTAGCCAGCACAAACATCACAGGGGATTTATCATTAACATTTGTTTCTCTGGATAATGTTATATGAAGCACCAAAACTTCAAACGAGTTATACTTGAAGCCTGCCCTCTGAGAAATCCTGTGGGCTGTCACCCACAGACTAATGGACAGGTGGAGAGGTTCATTCATAAGATCGGTCGCTACCTCAGATCATATTGCAGCTGTAAGCAGAAACAATGGAGTGACTTTCTTCCATGGGCTGAATATGCCCAGAATTCCCACACTCATTCCTCCACTGCACTCACTAACTTCTGGGCTACCAACCACCCATGTTCCCTTGGTCAGGTGAACCCTCAACAGTGCCAGTGGTGGATGACTGGATCAGGAGGAGTGAAAGGGTGTGGAACAGCACTCATGTCAGACTCTAATGTGCCATCTGGGCCCAACAATTTCAATTCAATCTCAGTCCACAATATGTAGGTCCATTTAGCATCCTAAATTTACAATTTTATCCTAAAATTTTAGATTTTAGATTTCTTCAAAATGCAATCTATCCCCACCTTGAGTCTGAGTTAATCACAACAATTATGTATCATGTTTGCTACCTTAATTTACATTCAGTTGAACTTCAGATATAATGAATGGGAATATAAAAGGCTTTCTCAATTCAGTTCTGAATTGTGCACAACCCTATACATTTGTTTTTCTGAGAGGACAGAACAAAGGTATTGAAAGGTTTTCAAGGTGGGAAAACCTGTCCTGTTTATCCAACAAACAGAAGCTGCCATAAAGCATCACATTACATTAAATGAAAGTTTGTAGGGAAAATTCTGCTTTGTCCATTTTTTAGAAGTCAAAGTACAGACTGGAAGAACATCAAGAAACAATTGAGACTGCTGGCTATCACTCCTCAGGGAGACAGAGAGAGAGATAGAAAGAGATCAGCAGAAAGACACAGAGAGAAAGAGAGCGAGCGAGAGAGTAGAAGGAGAACAGACAAAACAGAGACGAAGTGTACAAAGGCCGACAGTCTGACTTTACAAGACAAGGGATGATTTTTCTTCTTTAGGGTTTCTTTTGCACATCATATGGTGGTCCTTATCTAATAAACTAGAGGAAAACAGGAGGCCTGGATTGAAAATAAAAGCATGACCTCAGATCAGAGAGGAGAGTGGATGTTCTCATTTCACTCACTGTCTCAACACTAATAACATAAATCTACAAAACAATTAATCATTTAGTGTATCAATTAATAGATTTTTTTTTAACCTTTATTTGTATAGCACTTTATATAGTACTGGTTGTGTCAAAGCAGGTTTACAGAATCAAATCAAACAGGAAAATAGTTTGTCAATGATGCAAGAAGACAATAACAAAGTAATTTTTCAGCTAAAGTCAGTTCATTGATGATTCAGTGATGTCATCATCCAGTTCAGCTCTATTCCAATAGTGTCTGTGCAATCAGTGCAATCTGTGCCATTTGAAAATATATCAATAGCCCATGACAGCTCTTTTAAAACATGTGGTTACATTTTATTTTATAGTGCTGTATATTTCACTTAAGCTATAGTTTAAGTGAAATTATATAAGTACTAAAGCTGTGTCCCAAATGACACACTATACACTTTGCACTCACACACTATGTACATATGCACAATGTACTCAACTATGTAGTGTATGAATTATATAAGGTTATTTTGTCATTCTTAATTGGAGTCTGATAGTTCGTCCCACCTCCTCTATGTAATTAAAGCTGCGACAGTTGAGTGCATGAAGTGTCCAAGATTCCGCAATTAATTTTTTCAGTTATTTAAGGGCATCATCTGGGTATTTAAAATGCACTTTTTCTTTTTGGAATTTTCAGTGTGAACACACTACTCGCACTACAAAAAAATATTGAATAGCGCATACATTTGTGAATTGGGATTCACTTTTAGTAAGGGTGTGTTCACAAATGTCATGTTTGGTTCGATTAAAACGAACTCTGGTACAATTGCTCTGTTAGTGCGGTTCGTTTGAGTAAGTGTGAATGCTGCCATCTAAACTCTGGTGTGCACCAAACAAGCAGACAGAAACTGCTAAAAAGATTGGTCTTGGTCTGCTTCCAAATGAACTCTGGTGCAGTTCGAATTAAATATGAATGCAACTGGGACCAAATCTGAATGAACCAAAAACAGGAAGTAATGACAAGATGCGACATGATTTGACAACGCGGAACGAGCGACGTATCCAAAACAAAATGAACAGAGGGCAAACATGGAGCAATGAGGAGGTATAGTGTCTTTTATGTGCAGGTGTTGAAAATAAAATTATAAATTCATGCAGCAATGAGCGCACAGTCCAGCAGACAGCATTAGGTGTGTTCGACTTAAAGCGGCGCAGTGCCGCTTTAAGTCGAACACACCTTTTGTTTGGGGGGTTCGATGAGTTCCATCGTGAAATATACATCGTTCAACCCGACCAATCAGGTTGTGAACGTATCCCTATGCCTTTAGGTTCGGTATCCATAGGTTCGCTATCAAAAATGCCAGTGTGAATGCTAAGTGGACCAGTGTCACACTTCTAAGGCGAGGAGAGAGGAGATGAGGAGATGCAGGAGTAAACTCAGAATAAACAATCTTTAATGAATGACCAAATGGAATACAAACTGAAACCGTGAATGACGCAAGACACCGAATGAGGAAACCAGGAACAGAACACTCTTAAAATACACAACTAAACAAGGGGATAACAAGACAAACCTGAGACAAACTCATTAAGAGCAGGAACAGGAAAAAACAAATATGGGCACAATGAAACACAAGGGAGAAACTAGGGCATGGAGAGCTAAACAATGACAAAACATGAACACAGGTCTGACAACCAGGACAAAATGTATCATTTTCTTTTTTGGTCTGGACCAAACGAACCAAGAGAACAGAACTACATGTGTGAATGCACCCTAATATTGATTAACAACATGTACTTATGATGGGGTTAGGGTTAGGATTTGGCTTTGGTTTAGGGGTAAATGCTTGTAATTATTAACAATTTACTGTTATTACTAGATTAAGTAATATGTAAGAAGAACACTGTTTAATAAAGTGTTACCAAACAAATCAAAGACACATTCTACATTGTCTTAGAAGATGCATTTGAGAAAACTCTATACAGAATTCATAAGTCTGATCTTTAATTTCAGCAAAAGCAACAGTTGGTATGATGAGTCAAAATATGCAATTTAGCTGAAAATCCATAAAAAAAATAAACATTTATTCTGCATTGCAACATTGTTTATTTTAAATTAAAAAGCTAATCATATAATGTGACTCAATAGATTTACAGTATTATACTGGAACCAAGTCACAGGAACACAAATATGGTTTTCTGAGAATAAACCGTGCTGACATGGGCTGAGGGGATATTCTCTCTCTTCAGTGTGTCTGGAAATGCTGCTGTTGGGCTGTACGGTCAGATATGAACACAGAGAAATATTCAGAACCTAAAAGGCCACCATTGTGTCTAAAAAATGCATCAAAGCTGACCATTCAGGAAAATAACACACAGAGAAAAATCCCAGCAACGCTGACAGAGGGAGTGAGAGAATGGACCTCTACAGACACAAAAAAAAAAAACTGTTAAAGAAAGAGTGACTTAGCGAGGGAAAAGTGTTTATGATACTTTGGAGTATTTATATAGAAGTGAAGTTAAATATGTAAGTGGATAAAAGCCATTTTATTTCAAAATAAACCATGGCGGGGTGATCAGGAACACAGGAGCTGACTGTATCCTATCAAGCTTATAACATGGGCAACTACTAAAAATACATGGACAACATCGATTTGAATGTAATGATTTTACTATTCAGGGACAACAAACACAGTTTATCATCATTTTAAAATATTATTAAATTACCCATGTATTTTGCCACATGCCAATCTGAATCAAGTAATCAGACAATTTAATAAGTATTATAAATAATGAAATTATTAAAAGTACACAGCACCCCAAACCCAGCCAGCCCCTCGTGGGTTTTCAAGGGTGTTTTGAGATCTTCATCAGAGGGCACCTTCTCACCCACAGCCATTCTTTCTGAGGGAGAACTGACATTTCTTAGAGTATCAGTGTCTACTGTGTCAGAGTAAGGAGAACGAAGACGCAAGAGATTCAGCTTCACAATCTTTAATGAACCAAAATACCAGGGAGCACACACATAGAACTTAGAATATACATTTAACACCAGAAAAGGAAACATGGGGCAGACAACTCTTCAAATACGGAACTAAACGAGGGGTAATTAGACGAAACACACCTGAATCAAATGAATACAATCAAAACAACAGAGAAACTAGGTCAGGGAGCACATGGGGAGAAAAACACACAAGGACAGTACATGGGCATGACACATCGTGGGAACAACAGCCCTCTCTGGGCTAGACTCGGCATCTGAGGCCCTCTCTGGGCCAGATGTGGGAACAGGAGCTCTCTCTGGGCTTGGAACGGACTCTGAATTTGTTTGGGCTGTAGTGGATTCAGGACTGAACTTGATGAAATGAGCGGACTCAGGGGCTGGGGCCGACACTGGAGCGGACTCAGGGGCTGGGGCCGACACTGGAGAGCGGATCTGGGTTGCAAACTGTCTCTTCCTCCTCATGCTCCTCATTTGGTTTGAGGTTAAGGACATTGGAGCTGGCATCACAGGGCTTGAGAGTGAAACAGCCACCGGTTCTGGGCTGAGGACTGGAATGGTTCTGGGAGCTGGAAATGGAGGAAGGGAGGCGGATTTCAGCACTGACGGGACAGATGTTAATCCTGTGTCTGCAACTTTAGCCCCCAGGTCAGCGCTGTTGGAAACCCACTTACGGGCTTGGGGAAACACAGGGGGAGATGGGTGATTGGAACCATTGGTTAGGCATGTGGAGGGTGTTGGGTGAGCTGGAGAGGCAAAGTGTGTTTCAGAGGGGGCTGCACGAGGATGGTTCACATTTTCCTTAACTACTTCTACTTCAAAATTTGAACCATTTAAACAAAGGATGCGATTAATTAACTCAACCAAGGGAAATTCACATGTAGGGAGATCACAATGGATCGTATCCTCATCCAGACCCATCTAAAAACAGACACCGAGAACGGCGTTGTGCCAGCTCACCTGATAAGACAGCTCAAGAAATTCCTCCACATACCTTTCCAAAGGTCTACCACCCTGCTGCAGGCACCACAGATGGTCTTCAGCCCAGTTCATCTTTGTTAGGTCCGGTGTTCTGTCATAGCTTCTACTGTGTCGGAGTAAGGAGAACGAAAATGACGGCGATTCAGCTTCACAATCTTTAATGAACTAAAATAACACGTAGAACTTAGAATAGACATTTAACATTGGACAAGGAAACATAGGGCAGACAACTCTTTAAATACAGAACTAAACGAGGGGTAATTAGATGAGACACCTGAATGAAATGAACACAATCAAAACAAGGGATAAACTAGGTCAACGGAGCACAAGGGGAGAAAAACAAACACAAAGACAATCCATGGGTGTGACAAGAGGATGCAGAGGATGCATTCACATTTTTCATTCACATTTTTTAGGGGGAGGGGGAGGGGTGTTCATGTGACTTTTAAACCTAGCCCATATCAGACACTGGCCTAATATGCAACAAGTAACACTCTTGAGCTGCTTGATTAGTGCACTTTTCCTTCCCACGTTAGTATACTTCCACACTGAAATCTAGACTGGGATTTTACTTTATTAAATCAGGCAAAAGGCATTAGTTACGTCAAAGCAATGATATACAGAGGGACGTTCTCATTCAACGTCATCAATATTTCTGGTGGACTTACGTGGAAGAGACCGCAAGCAATAAATGTGCACATTTGCTAAAAGTTCATTATTACATGCACTAATACTCTGGTAAGTTATTAGTTGCACTCACTGAAATCTTGCTTTTGAGTCAGTTCAAATTAATCATTTGTGTAGTTAAAATTTGTTCAAAGCTTAATACAATGAAGTCCATTATACTTACTGTGACGAGTGGGGCGGGGCCGAGAGCCGTGGGAACGGAGCGAGGCCGGTGGAGTGATTGGGAAATGAGCGACACCTGCTCCACTCACCGGTCTCGAGTCCCACGGAGGAGATCGGAAGGATACAAAAGAGGAGCGACTATAGTGAAGGACGAGAGAGGACCAGGCCTGGGCTTTATTTTGTGGTTTGGTTTTTGTTTGTGCGCGGCAGTCGACCGTGTCCGCCGGTTCCCGCCTCCTTCTTCCCGTGACTATGGAGTTTTTATATTGTTACACTGGTGCCGAAACCCGGGAGGAAGGAGGGACGCGCTGCCGAAGATCCCTTGCCGCTGTGGTGAATCCGCGGTGCCATCGAGCAGGGCGTAGCAGTCTGGCGCCGTGGACGCTCGAGGCGGTGGGCTGGAGTGAGTTGCCGGGGACGGACGAACTCGCTGCCGGCCGCCCGCAATGTGGAGGGGCGGCTGCCGTCCGTGAGGGAGCGGAGGAGTCGGCGCCGTTCGCCAGGGGGCCGGAGCCTGCTGCCATCCCAAGGTATGAGGAGGAGCAGGGAACGGGGGACTCCTGCCGGCTGCCCAAAATCGGAGGAGCCGTCGCCGTCCACCGGGCGGCGGAGGAGTGTCATGCCGTCCGCCGAGGGCCGTCCAGTGCCACCGCCAGGCACCGCGGAGCAGTTCACACAGCTGGTGGAGGACCGAGCGGCAGTGTGTCTGGGAACCGGAATTTTTTTTTTTCTCCTCTCTCCCCTCTCTTGTCTCTGTCGCTCCTCATCCTTCCATCTCCTTTTCTCTCGCCTTGTCTGTCTGTCCTTACGCCCAGGTTCCCGCAGGTCACCGTGAGCGGTCCCCCCCAGAGGGAAGGGGGGGGGGGCGAGTAGAGCGCAGTCTCGTCGGTACCCCCCGGCCTGCTAGGGGCGATGGGGGTATGTGACGAGTGGGGCGGGGCCGAGAGCAGTGGGAACGGAGCGAGGCCGGTGGAGTGATTGGGAAATGAGCGACACCTCCTCCACTCACCGGTCTCGAGTCCCACGGAGGAGATCGGAAGGATACAAAAGAGGAGCAACTATAGTGAAGGACGAGAGAGGACCAGGCCTGGGCTTTATTTTGTGGTTTGGTTTTTGTTTGTGCGCGGCAGTCTACCGTGAGGGGCTGTCGCGCTGTTTTGTATTTATTTGATTATTAAAGTTTGATTTAAGTGTCCGCTGGTTCCCGCCTCCTTCTTCCCATGACTATGGAGTTTTTATATTGTTACACTTACATAAATTAAGTACACTCAAAAAAATAATAGTTCACTGAACTTAAGGAAAACACAGAAAACATAATTCTGATGACACACACACACACACACACACACACACATACACAAGAGAATCTCCAGCAGCATGGCTGCCGTAATACTCGGAGAGTTTCAAGACAATGATTGAATGGCAAAGTTGTTCTTTTAGTATGAATTGCTCTGTGTTGTTTCTTTAACCTCTCTCTGATGTGGGTGTCTGCCTGTCTTAGATTGGCAATGCATATTTCACAGCAGCTGTAAAAGCCATCACTGCACAACATCTGGCCCTGGAGGGAAACCCTTTTATAGGGGACACATGACTGCACACAAAGCCCCGACCTGTCCCTCCGAAACACAGCTGTCAAGTTAACCAATTCCAGGTGTATGTGCTCCTCTGCATTTCTGTCTGAGGATGGATGGCATCTCTATTTGAAACCCACTCATTCTGGCTCCGCCAGGCTCCTCAGTGCTGTGGCATCAGCCATCCCACATGTCCTTTATTCGCACTTAATGTAACCTTTTACCTCAGCTCTACTTCCAAACAAAAGTACAAGGGTAAATTAATGCTAATGATTCATTAACATGCTGATTCAGCTTACTGAAGAGGCAACAGTAAGGAGAGAGTTTGTTGTAGAAATGTAAGGGACACAACTCTTCACATACACTATTATTATAAAACCTATAAAGTGACAGTTTTCCCTGTTGACTTTTTGCCTCAGTTTTGGTACTAAAATCATAGAGTTCACAAAAATCTTAATTTCAGTCTCATGGGATGCTCTGTAAACACGCTGTTGCTTGTCAGACCTAGCAACAGTAACCAAGGGGGCAGAACTTGCAGTAAGGGGTCAAGTGATTCCTCAAAGCCTCAGAGAAACATACTGTTTTATGGACAATATCTCAACAACATTGCATTAGTGTTTCAAAGCAAGTGTCAATCTGCAAATAAACGATGCTTCGCAGCTATAGGCATTTTTAAACTTAATTAGCGATGACCGGGGACCCTCATGGATTAGTTTATACTTAAGAGGTTCATAATGAGGTTCATTAATACACATACAGTCGTGGCCAAAAGTTTTGAGAATTACATAAATATTGGAAATTGGAAAAGTTGCTGCTTAAGTTTGTATAATAGCAATTTGCATATACTCCAGAATGTTATGAAGAGTGATCAGATGAATTGCATAGTCCTTCTTTGCCATGAAAATTAACTTAATCCCAAAAAAACCTTTCCACTGCATTTCATTGCTGTCATTAAAGGACCTGCTGAGATCATTTCAGTAATCATCTTGTTAACTCAGGTGAGAATGTTGACGAGCACAAGGCTGGAGATCATTATGTCAGGCTGATTGGGTTAGAATGGCAGACTTGACATGTTAAAAGGAGGGTGATGCTTGAAATCATTGTTCTTCCATTGTTAACCATGGTGACCTGCAAAGAAACGCGTGCAGCCATCATTGTGTTGCATAAAAATGGCTTCACAGGCAAGGATATTGTGGCTACTAAGATTGCACCTAAATCAACAATTTATAGGTTCATCAAGAACTTCAAGGAAAGAGGTTCAATTCTTGTAAAGAAGGCTTCAGGGCGTCCAAGAAAGTCCAGCAAGCGCCAGGATCGTCTCCTAAAGAGGATTCAGCTGCGGGATCGGAGTGCCACCAGTGCAGAGCTTGCTCAGGAATGGCAGCAGGCAGGTGTGAGCGCATCTGCACGCACAGTGAGGCGAAGACTTTTGGAAGATGGCCTGGTGTCAAGAAGGGCAGCAAAGAAGCCACTTCTCTCCAAAAAAAACATCAGGGACAGATTGATCTTCTGCAGAAAGTATAGTGAATGGACTGCTGAGGACTGGGGCAAAGTCATATTCTCTGATGAAGCCCCTTTCCGATTGTTTGTGGCATCTGGAAAAAGGCTTGTCCGGAGAAGAAAAGGTGAGCGCTACCATCAGTCCTGTGTCATGCCAACAGTAAAGCATCCTGACACCATTCATGTGTGGGGTTGCTTCTCATCCAAGGGAGTGGGCTCACTCACAATTCTGCCCAAAAACACAGCCATGAATAAAGAATGGTACCAAAACACCCTCCAACAGCAACTTCTTCCAACAACCCAACAACAGTTTGGTGAAGAACAATGCATTTTCCAGCACGATGGAGCACTGTGCCATAAGGCAAAAGTGATAACTAAGTGGCTCGGGGACCAGAATGTTGAAATTTTGGGTCCATGGCCTGGAAACTCCCCAGATCTTAATCCCATTGAGAACTTGTGGTCAATCCTCAAGAGGCGGGTGGACAAACAAAAACCCACTAATTCTGACAAACTCCAAGAAGTTATTATGAAAGAATGGGTTGCTATCAGTCAGGATTTGGCCCAGAAGTTGATTGAGAACATGCCCAGTCGAATTGCAGAGGTCCTGAAAAAGAAGGGCCAACACTGCAAATACTGACTCTTTGCATAAATGTCATGTAATTGTCGATAAAAGCCTTTGAAACGTATGAAGTGCTTGTAATTATATTTCAGTACATCACAGAAACAACTGAAACAAAGATCTAAAAGCAGTTTAGCAGCAAACTTTTTGAAAACTAATATTTATGTAATTCTCAAAACTTTTGGCCACGACTGTATATGGAGATCTGAATAATGAGCAATGGCTAAAAACTTTTGAAGTGTAGCTTTCCAGTGATCGTGTGCCTTGTTTAAGGGTTAATAACAATCTTGTTGTGTCCATACCTAGCCATTGTGCATTAGAAAAGCTGCTGAATCCTTGTTTGGCCGAGTATTCTGTAACCAGAGCCGACGAGAGAGGTGTGCGGATTCATATGCAAAGCTTTATTTCTAAACATGGGCATAAAACAGGCAAGGTTATGACAATGGTAAAAAGCTATATTGAGGGCAAGACAAAAGAGTAATCCAAAACGGGTGTGGTCAATCGGCGGCCAACAATATCCTGAGGGTGAAGCAAACGGATAATTCAAGGCAAGCAATAATCCAAGCGAGGTGCAAACAATATCCAAACAGGGCAGGGCATGTATGGGAGATTGTGATTGACTAAACCTCGCTGTTACCGACACTGACGTAATGTTGCATTCCTACTCCGCAAAACCCACAGTAAAAGAGGAACCAACAGATAACAGAGCAAAGTCCAGAAACTTAATTAGCGATGACCAGGGACCCTCATGGATTAGTTTATACTTAAGAGGTTCATAATGAGGTTCATTAAAACACAATCATGGAGATCTGAATAATGAGCGGTGGCTAAAAACTCTTGAGTGTAGCTTTCCAGTGATCGTGTGCCTTGTTTAAGGGTTAATAGTAATCTTGTTGTGTCCATACATAGCCAATGTCCATTGGAAAAGCTGCTGAATCTTTTTGGAGTTTGGCCGAGTATTCTGTAACCGGAGCCGACGAGATGAGAGGTATGCAGATTCATATGCAAAGCTTTATTTCTAAACATGATCGTAAAACAGGCAAGGTTCTGACAAAGGCAAACAGGTATATTGAGGGCAAGACAAAAGAGTAATCCAAAATGGGTGTGGTCGATCGGCGGCTTACAATATCCTGAGTGGTGCAATAGACAGGGAGTGGCATAACTCTTGAAGATCAGCTGAGAAGTGACGAGACTCTGGGAGATCAGCTGAAATGTGACAAGACTCTGGCAGGGTGTCTACAAGTAGGAACAAGTTAAATTTAAGACTTTTAACGACCTTTATAATACCACCTGATATGAAATTTAATACCAAACTTCTGATGGAAAAACACATTATTTTACGTATGTATAATGTAATATTTAATTTGTTAAATGTAAAAAGATATATATTGCTGTCAAAAATGCATAAAGATATACAGCAAAACTTTTATATCAGCTAACAATATCCCACAAAAAATAACCCCCAAAAAGCAACACATCACCGAGATTTCTGGTGGTTTAAAATTTATTCTGAAGCAATATTTGATCTGTGTTCTATTAGCTTTTACATTTATTTGCATAGTTTTTTCATATAATACCCCAGGATGTTATTTACCTTTATAAAGGCAATTTTTTACACCTTATTAAATGTATGCATCATATTTCATGTCAAATTCTTACAGTTGATCAATAGATTCAATTTATACTAAGGCTCTATACCAAACAAATTAAATAATTTACATTGCACAATTACAACTGCAATAAATGATGTTATGAGATTAAGGTTTTAAGTACATATTTGAATATACAAATAAGAAATGTTGGGGGAAAATACATACTTGTAAACATACAAAACGCGCCAGCAGGTGGCGGTAAGTCACTTAATGAGTGAGTCATTGAGTCATTTAATTAATTGATTCGTTCAAAACCCTGAATCATTCAGTAACAAAACACAGCCGCGTGCTTGGAGATTGTGCAATACTTCTGCTGTGATCCTTGTTTGGATGTTGGAACTATTTTAGTTGGTGAAATGGAACAAAACATTCAATATTGTGTCTAAAGTATCTTAATTACGTGACAACTTAACTACTTTTTTATTTAACTAAAATCAATTTAACATTTACCATCATGAGAATATTTGGCAATTAGCTCCCGTGACTAAGTTGTGACGTGACTCTGGAAGATCAGCTGAAATGTGATTAAACGCTGTTGTAGCCACCATCTTGTGAGCACGCTCCGGTGTGGCCGCCATTTCACAAGCGTGTTTGATCACCAGAGTAGCGAGCAGTATACTTAAATGTTCCGGAGATTGTGGTTGACTAAACCTCGCCATTACTGACACGGACGTAATGTTGCGTTCCTCCTCCACAAAACCTACAGTAAAAGAGGAACCAACAGATAACAGAGCAAAGTCCAGAAACTTAATTAGCGATGACGGGGACTCTCATGGATTAGTTTATACTTAAGAGGTTCATAATGAGGTTCATTAAAACACAATCATGGAGATCTGAATAGTGAGCGGTGGCTAAAAACTCTTGAGTGTAGCTTTCCAGTGATTGTGTGCCTTGTTTAAGGGTTAATAGTAATCTTGTTGTGTCCATACATAGCCATTGTCCATTAGAAAAGCTGCTGAGAGGTGTGCGGAATCATATGCAAAGCTTTATTTCTAAACATTGTCGTAAAACAGGCAAGGTTCTGACTATGGCAAAAAGGTATATTGAGGGCAAGACAAAAGAGTAATCCAAAACGGGCATGGTCGATCGGCGGATAACAATATGCTGAGGGTGAAGCAAATGGATAATCCAAGACAAGCAATTGTCCAAGCGAGGTGCAAACAATATCCAAACAGGGCAGGGCAGAAAACAGACAGGACGAGACAAACAGGCTAGGATTAAGACATGGATGGATCAGGCAATGAACAGGACTAGACTAGACTAGACTAGACTCAGAACAAACTCAGAATGGCTCCATAAAGTTGCTATCGCTAACAAAGGGATAAATGCAAACAATACTTGGTTTTGAATGTTTGTCTGAGACTGATCTTTATAGTGTGTATAATTGGCTGCAGGTGTAAATGTAATCAGTGAAATGGAGCATGGGAAATGTAGTCAGTGGTGACGTGGAAGTCTGTGAGTCAATATAATCAGAAGGCTACCTCTGGTGGCAAGCAGATGGAAGACCACAGACCGGATTCGTGACACAAATTTTTGTGCTGAAAGGTCTTCATTACTGGATAGTAAAGACAGAATAGTGTGAAGAAAGCTGCTTATTGACTATGCCAAATATGTGCAGATTACACACTAATAAAGCATGTCAGTATACAGATCACTTTTGTGTCTTAAATAGCTTAAGTATACAAATGTATAAGGACTTGTAGTTGCAGTATATTTGGCAAAAATTCACGATTAGCACATTGCCTACATGCATAGATAGATAACTATATATGAAAGTGAACATGAAAGTCGTGACATTTGCCAAGTATGGTAAACCATACTCGGAATTGGTGCTCTGCATTTAACCCATCCAAGTGCACACACACAGCAGTGAGAAGTGAACACACCGTGAACACACACCCGGAGCAGTGGGCAGCTATATCCAGTGCCCGGGGAGCAACTGGGGGTTCAGTGCCTTGCTCAAGGACACTTCAGTCATGGGTATTGAGGGTGGAAGAGAGTGCTGTTCATTCACTCCCTCCCACCTACAACTCCTGCCAGCACCGAGACTCAAAGCTGCGACCTTCTGGTTACAAGTCCAATATTCTAACCATTAGGCCACAGCTGCCCATATACATGAAGGTGCCAAATTTTGTAAAGAGAATTGTTTATAAATTCCGTTGCCAATAAGAGAATCATTTCAAAAGTGAAGTTCCCCTGTGGCTTTGCACCAAAAGAAAAGCTTTATGGTTTAACTGATTGAATTAATCCAGTTTCATGGCTGGTAAATTTTCTAAAGTCTAAAGTTTTTCTTGTTTAGCACTGTAAAGCTGCTTTGACACAATCTGTAATGTATAAAGCGCTATATAAATAAACAAAATCACCATCCACACGCAGGTATTGCAAAATGTCAGTTTTAGACCCTGTCTGCATGTATTTGGCTGAATAAGTATGCAGTTATGTATGTTTTCATTAAATGGACATAAATTAAATCTAAACTTCTATAAGTAGTGGTCAAGACAGGTGCTGACTGTTCATTCAGTACTGCTCAAACAGTGCACTAGATTAACTCATCCATCACAACATCCATTCTCATCTTTCACACAGTGTGATTTATTTAGATGAGAGGTTGGGAAATACAGATTTTTCAACCTACAGTATGAAATAGAATTCCTCAGAGGGTCATTTGACCTCTATTACCTGTTACCCTTTTGACCTTTGACCTTGACTTCTCTATTTGTAGTAATGCAATGACCAAATGAAAGCCAGTTTGTATTGATCTGAGAATGCGTTGACTGGTTTGTATACAACTCATACAAGACCATATCTAAGGATTTAGCCAAAGTACCAGCTTGTACGAATGGTTATCGTTTTAACATGAGATCTGGTTGAATTTAACAGTTATTCAGGCCATCTGAGCACAGTAAGCAGCCTGTGCAAGGACTGGGCTGCATTATTTACAGATTTTTAACAGGCCAAGCACTTCCCCATCCTTGATCTCAGAGGTCACAGGTTGAGACATGAAGCCGTGGTTGTGATGTGCCATTTATTCTTTACAGCAGTTCATCTGACTGAAGTTCAGCTCTCCTGGTCTGAAGAGGTGAGGAAAGATCAGCACTCTTTCCAGGACTCAGAGTTATGGAAGCATTAAAGCGCACAGTGACATCAGAGACAGATGGAGCAGACATGATCTGGACAAACCACTCAGGTTCTGTTGTTCATCTACCTAGTAAGTACATCAGTTCTGGGATCAGTTTTCCATTCCTTCAGTGCGGCAGAGATCAAGGCTCAGTATTTGATCAATATTTGAGAGCAAGCCAGGGTCTGACCCATAATGTGTTCTGCAGTCCACATTAATGACCATCAGAGGATGAGAGTGTAACGTTTAGCTACTCGTTATAGATAACCAGCCCACTGTTACACTGATGCTTACCTACACAACACTGGCATGACAGTAAAAACCCATC
This sequence comes from allo-octoploid hybrid of Carassius auratus x Cyprinus carpio, assembly GCA_024542945.1. Lineage (NCBI taxonomy): Eukaryota > Metazoa > Chordata > Actinopteri > Cypriniformes > allo-octoploid hybrid of Carassius auratus x Cyprinus carpio. The sequence goes on along the minus strand of CM045060.1, from coordinate 23,544,031 downwards.
TTAAAAAACAACTTAACCAGAAAGAACTGCTCTACCAGCCAGACCAGCAGCATGAATCAGTCTGGAAATCCCTGATTTTTTCTAGCAAGGATGACACCTACGATCCATTTCTGCGAAACACTTAGCGATCATAAATCAAATGGACAACAGTTCCACTGGCCTTTTTTCTTTATTATTGGTGTCCATTGGTCTCTATGATCTCTGATGGAAACAGAGTGTTTATTGGGCTTCCCTCACACAATTCCCCTTTCCTTCAGGGCTCCAGACATTTTCTATTCGACTAATTTTTGTGAGCGGTCGCACTGGCACGACCACCGCGTTGTCCAACTCATAAGTGCTCCCATTTCTGTTGCATTTCAGAAACATCAAACAGCAAATGAAACAAAAGCAAAACTAAAACCGCGCTATGTTTTAGCTGCACAGTGCAGACCATTCATCACTGCTTACTGTTACTGCACAGATGCAACAGTGCAGCGAAATCCAGTGAGAAGTGTTTGAACTCACAGCACAATGATTGCTGCAAGATATAGTGAGAATCTTTTAAATTCTGCACAGAATTCTCTGTTATAAACAGCGCTGACATACGTCAGGAAACCAGGTAACGCTAACTGTAACCATGGTGTTGTGGTAGAAATAGTCAAATGCATTACATCGTTCATTTCAGGGTTTGTACAACCCTTTGAGAGAGAAATTCAAGCACTTTTCAACTATTTCCAGCACTTTAAAGCTCTAAAATGTTCCAGTTTGAATGATATTTTTCATGGGATGACCAAAATATACTTTGTAGTAAACAAACACTTATGTAAAATTAAAAAAAAAAAAAAAAACCCATCAAATTACAATTATAACCAGTAGGCGGCAGCAGAGGGGCTCTTGTTGGCTTATTAGTTATCCATTTCTACTTTTTCTCTATATTTTGAAATTATAAAGTCACTATTATAAAATATCAAATCATCAAGAAATCAGATTTTTACACTTTTTTGTTCATGAAGTAAGAAAAGTCACAAAGTGCCTTGAAAAACAAACTTTTCAATTTGCTACTTAATCACACATAATCATTGGAGTTAGTCAGTTACATATGCTAGAAGAATAATGGTACATTAAATAAGAGTGGAATATATAAATTTTCTATATAAAAATTTGATTTTGCACCGGTTACTGTTGTTAATAAAAGTAAATTTTGTATGCATCTTAACTCAAGCTTAGTGCTTTACTGTCAAATATGTATAAACAATAAACAAAAGGAAAATAAACAAGAAATGAGCATGTAATATTATTAGTAACTGCACTTATTAATGCAAAACAACAGTAATTTTATGATCAAATGATCTATATTTTAATACTCCCACACACCACCCCCAGCGCTACCAAATCTGCTCCTGGCGCCACCATCTGTAGAACTTAGTGGTGCCACTGCTCTTAAATGTTAGTCTGGAGCCCTAACTTTAGCTCTTTTCCTTCACACATAAATTATGGTGACTAAAAGTTAGAATCTGAGGACATGATGATCAGTTTTTGAGATGTTTTTGTGGCTCTCAGATGAAGTCTCTCCCTGAAATAACTTGAGGTAAAAGACAGTATGTGATGCTCCATGCCAAGTAAAAGTGACAGGAGCAAACTGCAGCAGTGAAAATGCAAGCATTACTTGGTGAAACGCTTTGGGAATGTATCCAATAGCGCAGTGCTATAAAGCGCAGAACAAAGCCGCTTTGCGAGCCCAAACCTGGAGTGCCCATGATGAGGGCTCCTAAGAAGCATGAGCTAACAAGGGCAGGGATGTCCAGGTATACAGGCATATCATAGATGCGGCTGTAGCCCCCAAAATGGTGTTAGTTAGTTGTAAAGACTAGGAGGACCGAGCATCCGACTTGTCCGATGACCTGAGGCAGCAGGGAAGGCAAGCGCTGGGCCAATGGTGGGCCAAAGCATTTTGCTCCTTCGAGAAATGAGTGTTGTCTTCTGAGATGAAGAGGTTCACCTCTGCCCTCGCGAAGACCACCCAAATCATCTGAACCACTTGGGGGTGTAATCTTCATTCTCTTGGAGATGCATTGCTTCGGGACAGCATGTCCACTCCTTGGTTCAGTCTGTCAGGCAATGTGCCCATAGAAGGAGGTGTCTCCAAAATAAACACAAAACTGAAAATAGTGTGACAGCCCCTCACGAACGACTTCCACGCACAAGCAGAACCAAAACAACATAAATAGTCCAGGCCTGGTCCTCTCTCGTCCTTCACTGTTGTCACTCCTCCTTTTATCCTTCCAGAGCTCCTCTGTGGGACTCGAGGCCGGTGAATGGCACAGGTGTCCCACATTATCTTTCACTCTACCAGCCTCGCTCCACTCCCACAGCTCTCGGCTCCGCCTACTCGTCACATACACAAACTTGAACAAATCAAGCTTCAGTATTCAGAGTAAACAGGAGTTTCCCCAAAGCGTTTCATGAAAAGCTAGACACTGTTTTCAGAAGCGAACATGGGTGTTTTCTTCAGTACTGCCATGGTTCATGGTTACATGTGCTGTTATCGCCATTATGAGGATATGAAAGCTGTCAGAGAGACAGTTAGACAGTAGTTTGAGTGCATCTGGAAGGACCTCACTAACAGAGAAAGGAGGCCAGGAAGACAGTCAGAAATGCCAGACATTTTTAAAATGGTCTGAGGTGAGAGAAAAGATCACTATGCCTGGTACTTTATTCACCATCTGCCTTGATCTGACAGTAAAGAACAATGTGCAAAATACTCGCCTGATGTCTATTTTCAGCCTTAGACTGGAGACAATAATTCACTTCAGATTAAAATGACACAATAGCTTCACAGAATTCACTCACAGTGCCTGAAACTCAGAAAAAAAACACAATGACATCACTGAGAGCTGCGAACAGAAATGATGAGGATGATGATGATGATAAAATATACAACTTTCATTAAAATGTTTCCCACACACATGATTAGAGGCCTCTGTGGTTTAATAGCAGAATTAGCAGCTTGTTTGTGGTTTTTAATCACAACATGATTAGACTGCTGATGGCCATTCAGCTCTCTCAGTTATCTCACAAAACCACAATAGACTAATTTGGCTTTATATACTTCAATAGGGGAAAAAGCTGGCTAAAATGTTTTAAAAAATGCTGAAACACTAAAGTGCAGTGTTTCCACAGGGTAAGCACACATGTGGAGATGTTTAGTGTGCCTTTTAATGGACATCTGTCTCAGACTGCTCTAACTGAAGAGGAAGAGTGTGAGGGAGGCGCAGTTGTTTACAGACATTACTGTTCTGACTACCTGCACATGCACAGCAGTTCTTGCTCACTTAATGACATGGACTCACACACAGTATCAGCTGTGAACGAACAGAGCAGGCCTTTCACACTCTTAGACATGCTGCATGTGATTGCAAGGTCATGTTTCCTTCAGCTGTAAACACTGAACGTACAACATATTCATATGAACTGACCCATACACACTCCACACATGGATTTACTGCAGTAAATCACACACATACATATGGACAGACCTCATGCATGCATACACAATACACGCTACATAAATTACCAATACTCCTCCACACTTGTAAATCACTCACACATGTGCACTTTCAACACACCTACACACATGTGCGAGTTCAACGCCTTAGACAATACAGCTACCCTTGAGAAGAAGTGGTGCAGGTAACTGTATTGAATGTGCACTTCTTCTGTTCTTCTGAACAGTTGACAACAAACACCCGCTTACCCCCATTGAAAGGCTTGGAAGAGCAAAGACAATTTTTACTATAACTTCGATTGGATTATTCTGAAAGAGGAAAGTCACATACACCTATGATGCTTCGAGGGTGAGCAGAAGATGGACAAATTTTAATTCTCGGGTGAACTAACCCTTTAAGGCTTATTGGTCAGTCTGAGTGCGCATGTAAGGTAAGGGTCAAATGCACATGCACCAATGGCGAGAAAAAATAGGCCCTTTTTGCGCCACAGCATCAGCCCCAATTCGGTCTTAATCCGGCCCTGCTCAGTAGAAATGCTTGTCAGTACATTCAGCAGTGCACGTTAACCATATTTCAATATGGTTTATACAACAATAGAAATAATTATTAAATTACTTAAAAAAGTGTGTTGAAAAAGCACTCTAGATTTCAGCACCCTATAACACTACATTTAGCTTGCAATTCTGTATATTCTTTTAAAGTATATTATTTCTGTAATAAGAAATATTTTTAAAAGCATGCTAAGTGTACTGAAGACTCTATGCAGCAACAAAAGAAGAAAAAAAAATCTAATTCTAACAAGCTTTGAAGTCACTATGTAGGTCACTTCACATTTTTTTTTAGATAAATACATTTTTTGCCCTTCCCCATCAATAGCCACACACACACACACACACACATTACTGCTAGCTGCTCTGATGGCCAGCTCTCTGCACGTGTTTCAGCATCTCACCGGGTAATGAAAACAACATGCTAGTGTGGCAGAGCAGAGCCAGGGAAACAGTCATACCTGAAATGGATCATCAATGCCCAGTTTCCTCACAATTTACAAGCTAAGCTCTTAGAGCTGGACGATGTGGAAGCCTGTCTCCACATATTGGAGATGGCAGCGATGAGTGAAGGACGGACCAGCAAGAATGAGTATGTTTTCTGGATTCATGTCTCATTTTCTCCCACACTTCCTCCAAGGACAGCTATAAGATCTTAAACTGTGATCACATGAATATTTACAGGCAAAAAAGGTTCATTGCTGATTTTCAATGGTGTAGAGGTACAGCCGACATGCTGCAGCGACAGTTCCTCGTGAGTGTCTGTTACGGCCCATAACCATTTCAAGGCTCGTGAATTCAAAGGACACAGGCCGAACATATAAAAAGAATCACAACCCCTGATGTGAGTTCCAAGACGTCTCTATTTAATTAACTTGCAGAATTCAAATCAAACATTCACAAATAATATTTATGAAAACAATCTAATGAATGATAAAGAAAATAATCAGCTCACAGGTAGGAAAGCTAAGAAAACAGTTCCCTAACTACACCTGTTCTCGGAATAAAGCTCTTACCTGACTCCCGAAATAAAAATAAAAACAGGTGAGTCTTCCGGACATCTGCTTCCCTCGCTCAGTTCTTACTAAAAAAGCAAAACGTGAACTAATAAATAAATACACTACCCGCTACTGAGAAGTAAGAAATATAAAACACAGATTTACACGTTAAACCTAAGCACAACATAAAACAAACTAAACCGCCTCCAAGAGGCGATGAGAGATGCTTGCGAACGGGAAGCGGGGCAACAGAGAGAGAACGCCATTGCCGTCTCGGAGCCTTTTATCTGGAATCCCCGATGACGTCACATGATTCTCGCAGTAAGAATTCCCCCACAACGCCACCTACGGACTCAAAATAAATATCACACAGGTACACATAACAGTGACCCACTAACCTCCAGTTTGTAGAATGACTGGTGCCAGAGACGTTATTGTAGATCATTTTTCACTATGCCACAACCGTCAGCATGAATAAACTCAAAGTAAGCCATCTTCGATAATGTCAGCATGCACTTCAGTGAGCCAGAGGAGATGCTCTGAATCTTCCATGAAGCACCTTTAGTAAAGAAGCCAGAGGGCCTGAGCCTGGCTGTCCAGTGTAGTTCAGTTCAGGAGTGATGGAGGAAGTGTGTGTGGCCTGCTTTCCTCGACTCTTCCTCAGCTCTACTAGAGCGCTGTGAGCGGGACCCTTTGATACAGGTGATCAAAGCTCTCAGCAGCACACAGACTCTCCAAAAATAAAAACCCTGTCATCTTGTACTCATCCTCCTTTCACTCCACACCCAGATGACTTTCATTCATCTTCAACACAAATGTTTTTAATATTCTCATCATTTTTGTCAATCCGCTGAAAGTCCACAAAACCAAAATTTGCAAAATTAAAGGGGTCATATGATGCTGCTAAAAAGAACATTATTTTGTGTATTTGGTGTAATGAAATGTTTTTATGCGGTTTAAGGTTAAAAAACACATTATTGTTTCTCCTCTATGCCCCGCCTTCTGAAACGTGCCAATTTTCACAAAGCTTATCGCTCTGAAAAGTGAGGTACTCTGTGATTGGCCAGCTATCCAGCACGTTGTGATTGGCCGAATGCCTCCAAATGTGTGACAGAAATGTTACGCCTCTTAACATATTTTGATGTCTTGTCCGGCCGGAGCAACGAGACATAAACATAAAACCCATTATAAATGTGATATAAACATGATTTCTAGTCGTGTCTTCTTTTGGAAGGCAAAAACAAAGTAGTTTCGCTTTCTCAATGAAACAACCTCACACACCGCGGCCTTGAGTGAGCCACGGTCTAGAGTGAGCAGTTCTACGCGGTTCTACGATGAAGCGTCCTTGGTCTTGCAACAGCCACATGTGACGACCCCGGGCTGGACTCCGCTTCATCCACGGTGAAAGCCGATTCAGCGATCCACAGTGCAAAGTTGATGTATTTCCTCAGCGACCAGCACGGATCAGCTCCAGACATGACGAAGTGGATATCATCCTCTTTTGGAAGGCCAAACAAAGTAGTTTCGCTTTCACAGTGAAACACACAGCATCTATACGATATGGCGGCGGTGGCAACAACAATACTACAACCAGAATAAAAGGTAAGCCTTCTTTCTTTGCGTGAACATCTGGGCGGCGTTATGCAAATCTTCCCACATACTGATGTAGAGATGTGGGGGCGTGTTAGAACGAGTCGTTTCAGGGGGGCGTGGACGAGTGTTAATTTTTATAAAGAATATCTCTTTGGATTTGAGACTTTAGTCTTTGCAACTTTACAGATCTTCTTTATGCACCAAGAGCTTGTAACACTCCAAAGAGAAAGAAAAATGTGAAATTGCATCATATGACCCCTTTAAAAAAGACTTTGTGAAAGTAATCCAAGTTTTCTGAAGAGACATTTGTTTTATATGAATACATTTATTTATTTATTTATTTTATCTTTGATTCACATATAACACTGATAAAAGCACAAACATCTGATATGGTCAGCAGAAGCTCAACCTTGCTTGATCAGTGAGGTCTGTTTTTGTGTCAAGCAAGTACGGTTGAGCTTCTGAACTTTTTGAAGCTTTTGAACAGTTTGGTTGCGTGATAGATAAGGATAAAGATATGGAATAGCTTCGACAGAGATAGCAGTTGATGTAACTCATGCTAAATGTCCTGCAGAAATAAAAGCACCTTAACAATCAGTTATTAGATGCTTCTTATTATATGGAAACAGCTGATACAGAGACAGTGTGTCACCCATGCATGGATATGATAGGTGTGTGATCTCAGTTCCTGGGTCATGTGAAAGCCCAAGCATTAATCATTGTGAGCTCCAGCATCGTCTTCCTATCCACTGATTACACACACAAAAGCATTGTTCGAACTCCAGAAACACACAATCATAGGAGACCAGAGCCAAAAGAGTCTTATGCCTCTATAAAACACACACACACACACACACACACACACACACACACACACACACACACACACACACACGTGCAGCAAGTGGGAGTAATAAGACTTTGCTTTTCTAGGTGGTTGATTTTATTGGTGCCTCAACTTTAAAAGTCTTCATAAAGATACATGCTCTCACACATTGCTGGATTCCTTCTGCTCGTATAAATTCCCCAAAGCAAACACTTTTTAACAGCCACACCATCATGAAGACCGTGATCCAAGTCAAAGTCCTCGCCTGTGAACCGCTGGACATTTCTGAAGAAGTGCATGAGACTTTTCCTTCCCTCCTTATATGGAAACAGACACTTATATGTCTTGCATGACAGGAAACTGATAAAAGGGCACTTGAGAATCCTATCAGATGGGGTGATATTACATTATGCAAGAAGCAAGACACACACTGCAACTGAATGGAGAGCTAGTGCCAGTAAGAGTAATGAGTTATGACATCAGCCCTCAAAAGCACACGATGAGGAAGTCACGTGAAATGATGTCACAGGGCTTTTAATCTGTCACAGTCGATCAGCTCAAAGTCTGCAGAAATGCTGCGGCATGCACTTCGCTTCATTTAAAATAATAGGCCGTTGAATGTGCCCAATCATCTGTTACTTCATTTGTTCCCTTTCTTTGAAACGAGTGTCAAATGTTTGCAGTTACTTTTGCTAAAGGTCAACTCATGGAGGACTCCTATGTTCAGGATTTTGCCGTTGGAATCATTTATGTGGTGTGGCATAGAAATGGCTGGTAAATAAAAGGTCACAGGCTTGAATCCTGCAAGCAACCCTCCTATAATCGTGTCCAGGTTGAGGAATTGTGCCTATTAAATTGGTAACGGATTTGGTTTTGCTGGCAAAAGCACATGCTCAGTGAATATTCTCTTATTACATCTTAATAGTAAGTACTGCAAACTATGCCAAAGTTATTACCTAAAAATGTACGTCCACAGCGATACTCTCAGAGTATGATGACTATTTAACGTTATATGTCACAATGACTCATATTCATATGAAATATTTATTTATACATTCGTAGATATTATGTTTCTAAATGTTCTGTAGCAGGTTATCTGGCTGTGTGGTATTTCGTATGCTGATGTCTCTGGTGTTTCCACTCAGTCACACCACACAAACCAAAAGTTCAACTCCAACACGATTAGTGTCTTAAAGGAGCCATGTGTAATGTGTGGCAAAAAAATCAAGTCATACTCCACATTCCATACCAGATGGGGGCAGTATGCCTCAATAAAGTGAATTGGTCTACTCTAGAGTAACAAACGAGAAATGGCATAGTCTCTATGCTCCGCCCCTACCTTCACAACAACCCTAGAGCCATAGCCGAAGCCTAAAGGACGTTTTGCCTCCAGAGGAACGTTGGGTGATGTCAAGTGATTTTGAAACATGACATCTTCAAGCTACTCCCCTTCACCTTTACCAGTGAATATGTTCATATTCGTTTTGTTCATATTACATTTTGAATTGTATATACACATTATTTGAATTAAATTAATTTGACAGACAGCATTCTGTCAACATCATTGGTCAACATCAGACAGCTGATGTTGACCAAGCTAGCGCCAACCAACGTAACCAGAGCTGCCAACTCTCAAGCATTCACCGTGAGACACACGCAATTGACTCTTTTCACACGCTTTCAAAAACTTGACCGCTCTGAATATAGTGAGTGAGTGCGCGCGCGGCCAGGGCGCTCTCCCTCTCTCTCTCTCTCTCTCTCTCGGGTTCATTATCATCGAAGACATTTCAAGCTTCTTAGGTAATGTTACATTTTAGCATCAGCTTGGTAGAGACGGGCTTTGGTAGATAACAGGTGAAAACCGGATCGGATCTGTGGGTAAGTTATAGCTAGCTTACTATCAAACGCAGCTACGGTTAGCCATCGCTAACATTAGCACGTTTATCGAACAGCCTTCGATACATTTCTATGTTATAACTTCCCGAAAAAAATACGCAAACATATAAAACAAACTTCTAGCGAAATACTAACAGCATCTTACTTACCAATCCAAAAGAAATGTTGCAAGTTCGGAGTCGAAGCTCATTTCTTTCAAGTCCATCAGTTGTCTCCAGCGATGGAAAGCAGTGCCGATGTTTACTCTGTTTCGGCTCCTTTTCTTATCGGATTTGATTTGTGATTCCGAGCGCGGTTGCTTGACATCAGCTTCAAGTACGCCCACAAGCCGTGCGAGTTATTCGTGTATTGCAGGTTGGCTGGTGGTTATGTTGCCCGCATACCGCCTCCCATGGCCGAAACTGGTATTACGACACCTGTCGGGCCGTGGCTAGTAATGCTAATGCTAATTAAGGTTGATATCTCTGCAGCACTATAACTTGACATTTTTTTAATGACATCATCGCCCTTATTTCTTCTCATTCTTTTGATGCGTGTAGGTCATTTTTTGGATATTTTTACCTCAATTTTTACACATGGCACCTTTAAAAAAAAAAAAAAAAAAATTGTATATCTAACACCCTCATATTTTCTACTTTGTTTTTAAAGCTAATGCACATATGCAACTCTGGTAGAGATGGATCACTGCCAGAAAAAACAAAACCACACTGAAAACCACTGTCAGCCACAGTAAAGAGAGCAACTCTTGCTGGACTGCACAATGTTATTTACATGTCTGAAAAATTCTAGCAAATAAAAAGATTGTTTCTGAACTGTGGTCATAGGATGGTAAAAATAAACCCCAAGTCTGCATAAAGAGGGTCAAAATGACCTGAATTCGTTCCCTGTGGGACCTTGAAACTATGTTGTGATGCCTGGCTCTGAAGAACAGCTGAAGAACAAAGAAAAGGAAGACAAACGAGAGTCGCACCTTTCTGAGGGAAACGTCTTGATTACAACACACTTTACAGCGGCTCTAAACTGGGACTGCAGCTTTTGTACTGTGTGTAAACAAATGAAGTGGATGAAGTAACATGTTTAATATATCAGAAAGTACACCCAAGTCTCTCTTCTCTTGCTTCAGTGTGTTGTCAGCTATGGGTACTCGGTAAGAAACGCTTCGTTCACTGACTCACTGGACACAATCACTTACTACACAGTATTTATCAAATTTATTTTCTCCTCTACAAATGAAGACAGTAGTTCAAAATTCTCATACAGACAGGAAGAGAAAGTGTTTTCCTTATGAAAGCTCTTTTAAATAAAGTAAAAAAAAAGCAGGTTTACATTTACATACAATATCCCTCCATCACAGACAACAGAAGCATGCTAGAGCAGTTCATCATGGGAAAATCTCATCATCGTCGTCATCAGCTCAGATTTGAAAAGAAACCATGACGATTGCAGGCGACAAGAAAACATCTTCAATCAAGAGATAAAACAACTTCACAGAAGGAAAACTACTTCTGTCAAAGTCTCTACAACAAAAATATACATCTGGCCACAGGTCTTATTCCCTTTGAGTTGAACACAAGAAAGTTGAGCGACATCGACAAACGGAGTGGGATGATGGACGGCCGGTAAAGCGCTTCTGTCAAAACCCAAACTCGTTCACTCATAAAATCATTTGACTGGTACACAAAGCCGTTTTGGACTGTATAAATTGTTTACTACAGTCAGTTGAGTTAAATGAAACGTTTGGAGATGTTAGCTGTGAAGCAGGAGCACAGGCTGACACATCACAAAATCCTAGGATCACCGTCCTGTTAGTGGTTCGGGACAAAAGCAGCAACACATTCAAATGAAACTGTTAACGGCAGAAGCTTCTGAGACACTCTAAAATTGAAGTTATTTATATCAAAAACTTTGACCATCACAAGCCCAGCCATCAAAAAGAAAAATCAAGCTGTAATGACAAAGACCAGCAAACCAGCAGCTTTATACTGGACCAGCAGTCACCTGTGACAGAGCAAAGGATATATACATGGAGAAATGTGGGACTGTGATGGACAAGAATACATACAAAATCATTTCTTACATTCAAATCAATATATATAATGCATTTATAATCTAATAGAAGCACATCATTTTTTAAATAATCTCAAAAATTTGACAAAAATAAAAGAAAATAAAAAACAAGGCATGTATAAAAAGCGAGCAGATGATACAGGAACAGGTTTGAACAAACAGGAGGGAAGGAAACGCGAGGCCACACATACAGCCCATCCGCGGAAACCCCCAACGCTAACTGTGTAAGTGCAACGGACCATGAATCATTTCACCTTATCATGTGTGTCTGATCATTTGTCCTCTGTTTCCAGGGTTGCTTCGAGAGTAAAAGTATCTTAAACTACTGCTGGAGAGTAAAGCAGTGTCTTTGTTACTGCTCTCAGACTCTCTCAACCGGATCCGCTCTGGCTGATTAAGTAACCCGCGGCCCTCCGTCTCGACGACGCCCCGCTGCCATGCAAGTGCTGCTGTCGGCTGCGGAGGGAGGTGTGGTTGCCATGGTGATGGTGAGGGGGTGGAGTGGGGGGCGGGTCTCTGAGAGAGGGTGGGACTACAGAGGACTTGATTGGGATGATCCGGGTGTCCATCACCTCACAGTCCACCTGCATCATCATTTCATAGCCGCCCTGAGACGAGTTATACACCGAATCTACACAGAACACGAAACAAGTGACAGATTTTGAATATATATAGCATTTAATGGGGAGAGTTCATAAAAATGAACAGTACTGTCATCATTTACTCACCCTCATGTCATTTTAAAGGGGTCATATAATGCTGCTAAAAATAACATTATTTTGTGTATTTGGTGTAATGAAATGTGTTTATGCGGCTTAAGGTAAAAAAAAAAAAAAAAAAAACTTATTTTCCACATACTGTACATTAATGTTTCTCCTCTATCCCCCACCTTCTGAAACGCATTGATTTTCACAATCACATTTCTCTGAAAAGCAAGGTGTGCTGTGATTGGCCTAGAGTGAGCCGCGGCCGGCTTGAGTGAGCGGAGGCGGGTGGCTTGAGGCGGATTCTACGAAGGAGCGTACCTTGGTCTTGCAACAACCACAAGTGACGACCCCGGGCTGGACTCCACTTCGTCCACAGTGAAAGCCGATTCAGCGATCCACAGTGCAAAGTTTATGTATTTGTTTATGAAATCGCATCATATGACCACTTTAAACAACACTGAACTAGCTGCAATCCTGAAACGAGCTTTTCTATAAAATTAATATATTTTCTGCCCAGTGGTTTACATAATCTTCCCAGTCTGGCTACCATGCGTATGTGCTTTCTCTGCATTATGGAAAAAAAACACTGCAACAAAATCTGAGCAAACCACGCCAGCTGACGTTCTCTTGATTTGTGCTTATGTGAAGGATGCAATAATTAACAATAAATAGCAATTAAAATGACAATAATCATGTTTGATAATTGTGATCAACCGTTTAACCCCTATCGTGCAGCCCCACACTGAACCTCATTGACTTTCATGCATGATACATTTTTCAAAACATCATGTTTTGTTTCACAGAACAAAAACAAACACAAGGGTGAGTAAATGATTTTCAATGCACAATCTCACCATTGATGGCCATGGCAGGCATGACCAGAGACATTTTGGGTCGAGTTGTTTTATTGTGGCTGATAGCAGGTAACAGCAGGTGATCCTACAAGAGTCAAGCATGAGAATGAGTATGACTGAGAGGTCGTGTGTGTATCCTTTCTGTTGACACAGCAGAGGTCTGCTCTTCTTACCCGTCTGAATGATACGACGTAGAAAGTGTCCTCACGTCGATCAATAGCGTCCAGAAAGTCGCTGTAGCTGATCTCTGGCCCGGGCAGGACCTGCAGCTGACTATGAGGACAAACCAGGCAAATGTTTAAATAACATTTGAATTAAAACATTTGCACAGCTTGTTTTTCTCTGAGGCTTTGTAGTTACCTTTCGATAGAACGATGAGCCTGAATTGGAAGGTACCTGGAAAAGTTTGTTTTTCTGTGCTGAGCTTTCTGCTGATGAAAGGGTAAAGAACACATAAATAAAGTGAATCGTGTGTAAACTACACTAATGTGTCACAGGGCAGCTCGTCTTTGATTCAAATCATGCAACATGCCTTGGAACATGCAACACATGTTGCTCTACTTACTGAACAACAATAATAGGAAACTGCACTTCATTGGCTTTACACAGGACTGAATTCAGCTGCTTTAAGGGAAAAGATATAGAATGCACTGCACTGAGCTGAGGTACACTGTTTGAGTCTGTACGATACGGGTTCTGTGTTTGAGTGAATCTGTACGATACGGGTTCTGTGTTTGAGGGAGTCTGTACGATACGGGTTCTGTGTTTGAGTGAATCTGTACGATACGGGTTCTGTGTTTGAGGGAGTCTGTACGATACGGGTTCTGTGTTTGAGGGAGTCTGTACGATACGGGTTCTGTGTTTGAGGGAGTCTGTACGATACGGGTTCTGTGTTTGAGTGAGTCTGTACGATACGGGTTCTGTGTTTGAGTGAGTCTGTACGATACGGGTTCTGTGTTTGAGTGAGTCTGTACGATACGGGTTCTGTGTTTGAGTGAGTCTGTACGATACGGGTTCTGTGTTTGAGAGAGTCTGTACGATACGGGTTCTGTGTTTGAGTGAATCTGTACGATACGGGTTCTGTGTTTGAGAGAGTCTGTACGATACGGGTTCTGTGTTTGAGAGAGTCTGTACGATACGGGTTCTGTGTTTGAGTGAATCTGTACGATACGGGTTCTGAGTTTGAGGGAGTCTGTACGATACGGGTTCTGTGTTTGAGGGAGTCTGTACGATACGGGTTCTGTGTTTGAGAGAGTCTGTACGATACGGGTTCTGTGTTTGAGTGAGTCTGTACGATACGGGTTCTGTGTTTGAGAGAGTCTGTACGATACGGGTTCTGTGTTTGAGTGAATCTGTACGATACGGGTTCTGTGTTTGAGTGAATCTGTACGATACGGGTTCTGAGTTTGAGGGAGTCTGTACGATACGGGTTCTGTGTTTGAGGGAGTCTGTACGATACGGGTTCTGTGTTTGAGAGAGTCTGTACGATACGGGTTCTGTGTTTGAGTGAATCTGTACGATACGGGTTCTGAGTTTGAGGGAGTCTGTACGATACGGGTTCTGTGTTTGAGTGAATCTGTACGATACGGGTTCTGTGTTTGAGTGAATCTGTACGATACGGGTTCTGTGTTTGAGAGAGTCTGTACGATACGGGTTCTGTGTTTGAGAGAGTCTGTACGATACGGGTTCTGTGTTTGAGAGAGTCTGTACGATACGGGTTCTGTGTTTGAGTGAATCTGTACGATACGGGTTCTGAGTTTGAGGGAGTCTGTACGATACGGGTTCTGTGTTTGAGGGAGTCTGTACGATACGGGTTCTGTGTTTGAGTGAGTCTGTACGATACGGGTTCTGTGTTTGAGTGAGTCTGTACGATACGGGTTCTGTGTTTGAGTGAATCTGTACGATACGGGTTCTGTGTTTGAGGGAGTCTGTACGATACGGGTTCTGTGTTTGAGGGAGTCTGTACGATACGGGTTCTGTGTTTGAGTGAGTCTGTACGATACGGGTTCTGTGTTTGAGTGAGTCTGTACGATACGGGTTCTGAGTTTGAGGAGTCTGTACGATACGGGTTCTGTGTTTGAGTGAATCTGTACGATACGGGTTCTGTGTTTGAGGGAGTCTGTACGATACGGGTTCTGTGTTTGAGGGAGTCTGTACGATACGGGTTCTGTGTTTGAGTGAGTCTGTACGATACGGGTTCTGTGTTTGAGTGAGTCTGTACGATACGGGTTCTGAGTTTGAGGAGTCTGTACGATACGGGTTCTGTGTTTGAGTGAATCTGTACGATACGGGTTCTGAGTTTGAGGAGTCTGTACGATACGGGTCTGTGTTTGAGTGAGTCTGTACGATACGGGTTCTGTGTTTGAGAGAGTCTGTACGATACGGGTTCTGTGTTTGAGTGAGTCTGTACGATACGGGTTCTGTGTTTGAGTGAATCTGTACGATACGGGTTCTGAGTTTGAGGAGTCTGTACGATACGGGTTCTGTGTTTGAGTGAGTCTGTACGATACGGGTTCTGTGTTTGAGGAGTCTGTACGATACGGGTTCTGTGTTTGAGTGAGTCTGTACGATACGGGTTCTGTGTTTGAGTGAATCTGTACGATACGGGTTCTGTGTTTGAGGAGTCTGTACGATACGGGTTCTGAGTTTGAGTGAATCTGTACGATACGGGTTCTGTGTTTGAGTGAGTCTGTACGATACGGGTTCTGAGTTTGAGTGAGTCTGTACGATACGGGTTCTGAGTTTGAGGAGTCTGTACGATACGGGTTCTGAGTTTGAGGAGTCTGTACGATACGGGTTCTGAGTTTGAGGAGTCTGTACGATACGGGTTCGATACAGGTTCTGTGTTTGAGGGAGTCTCTACGATACGGGTTCTGAGTTTGAGGAGTCTGTACGATACGGGTTGTGTTTGAGTGAGTCTGTACGATACGGGTTCTGAGTTTGAGTGAGTCTGTACGATACGGGTTCTGTGTTTGAGGGAGTCTGTACGATACGGGTTCTGTGTTTGAGGGAGTCTGTACGATACGGGTTCTGTGTTTGAGTGAGTCTGTACGATACGGGTTCTGTGTTTGAGTGAGTCTGTACGATACGGGTTCTGTGTTTGAGTGCGTCTGTACGATACGGGTTCTGTGTTTGAGTGAGTCTGTACGATACGGGTTCTGTGTTTGAGTGAATCTGTACGATACGGGTTCTGTGTTTGAGTGAATCTGTACGATACGGGTTCTGTGTTTGAGTGAATCTGTACGATACGGGTTCTGTGTTTGAGAGAGTCTGTACGATACGGGTTCTGTGTTTGAGTGCGTCTGTACGATACGGGTTCTGTGTTTGAGTGCGTCTGTACGATACGGGTTCTGTGTTTGAGTGAGTCTGTACGATACGGGTTCTGTGTTTGAGGGAGTCCGTACGATACGGGTTCTGTGTTTGAGTGAGTCCGTACGATACGGGTTCTGTGTTTGAGAGAGTCCGTACGATACGGGTTCTGTGTTTGAGAGAGTCCGTACGATACGGGTTCTGTGTTTGAGAGAGTCCGTACGATACGGGTTCTGAGTTTGAGGGAGTCCGTACGATACGGGTTCTGTGTTTGAGGGAGTCCGTACGATACGGGTTCTGTGTTTGAGTGAGTCCGTACGATACGGGTTCTGTGTTTGAGGGAGTCTGTACGATACGGGTTCTGTGTTTGAGGGAGTCTGTACGATACGGGTTCTGTGTTTGAGTGAGTCTGTACGATACGGGTTCTGTGTTTGAGGGAGTCTGTACGATACGGGTTCTGTGTTTGAGGGAGTCCGTACGATACGGGTTCCGTGTTTGAGGGAGTCTGTACGATACGGGTTCTGTGTTTGAGGGAGTCCGTACGATACGGGTTCTGTGTTTGAGTGAGTCCGTACGATACGGGTTCTGAGTTTGAGGAGTCTGTACGATACGGGTTCGATACGGGTTCCGTGTTTGAGGAGTCCGTACGATACGGGTTCTGTGTTTGAGTGAGTCCGTACGATACGGGTTCCGTGTTTGAGTGAGTCCGTACGATACGGCTTCCGTGTTTGAGTGAGTCCGTACGATACGGGTTCTGTGTTTGAGTGAGTCTGTACGATACGGGTTCTGAGTTTGAGGAGTCTGTACGATACGGGTTCGATACGGGTTCTGTGTTTGAGGAGTCTGTACGATACGGGTTCTGTGTTTGAGTGCGTCTGTACGATACGGGTTCTGTGTTTGAGGGAGTCTGTACGATACGGGTTCTGTGTTTGAGTGAATCTGTACGATACGGGTTCTGTGTTTGAGTGAATCTGTACGATACGGGTTCTGTGTTTGAGTGAATCTGTACGATACGGGTTCTGTGTTTGAGAGAGTCTGTACGATACGGGTTCTGTGTTTGAGTGAGTCTGTACGATACGGGTTCTGTGTTTGAGTGCGTCTGTACGATACGGGTTCTGTGTTTGAGGGAGTCTGTACGATACGGGTTCTGTGTTTGAGGGAGTCTGTACGATACGGGTTCTGTGTTTGAGGGAGTCTGTACGATACGGGTTCTGTGTTTGAGTGAGTCCGTACGATACGGGTTCTGTGTTTGAGTGAGTCCGTACGATACGGGTTCTGAGTTTGAGGGAGTCCGTACGATACGGGTTCTGTGTTTGAGGGAGTCCGTACGATACGGGTTCTGTGTTTGAGTGAGTCTGTACGATACGGGTTCTGTGTTTGAGGGAGTCTGTACGATACGGGTTCTGTGTTTGAGGGAGTCTGTACGATATGGGTTCTGTGTTTGAGTGAGTCTGTACGATACGGGTTCTGTGTTTGAGGGAGTCTGTACGATACGGGTTCTGTGTTTGAGTGAGTCCGTACGATACGGGTTCTGAGTTTGAGGGAGTCCGTACGATACGGGTTCCGTGTTTGAGGAGTCTGTACGATACGGGTTCGATACGGGTTCTGTGTTTGAGGAGTCTGTACGATACGGGTTCGATACGGGTTCCGTGTTTGAGAGAGTCTGTACGATACGGCTTCTGTGTTTGAGTGAATCTGTACGATACGGGTTCTGTGTTTGAGGAGTCTGTTCGATACGGGTTCTGTGTTTGAGTGAGTCTGTACGATACGGGTTCTGTGTTTGAGAGAGTCTGTACGATACGGGTTCTTTGTTTGAGTGAGTCTGTACGATACGGGTTCTGTGTTTGAGAGAGTCTGTACGATACGGGTTCTGTGTTTGAGTGAGTCTGTACGATACGGGTTCTGTGTTTGAGGGAGTCTGTACGATACGGGTTCTGTGTTTGAGAGAGTCTGTACGATACGGGTTCTGTGTTTGAGAGAGTCTGTACGATACGGGTTCTGTGTTTGAGTGAGTCTGTACGATACGGCTTCTGTGTTTGAGTGAATCTGTACGATACGGGTTCTGTGTTTGAGAGAGTCTGTACGATACGGCTTCTGTGTTTGAGAGAGTCTGTACGATACGGCTTCTGTGTTTGAGAGAGTCTGTACGATACGGGTTCTGTGTTCGAGAGAGTCTGTACGATACGGTTTCTGTGTTCGAGAGAGTCTGTACGATACGGCTTCTGTGTTCGAGTGAGTCTGTACGATACGGGTTCTGTGTTTGAGGGAGTCTGTACGATACGGGTTCTGTGTTTGAGAGAGTCTGTACAATACGGGTTCTGTGTTTGAGGGAGTCTGTACGATACGGGTTCTGTGTTTGAGAGAGTCTGTACGATACGGGTTCTGTGTTTGAGTGAGTCTGTACGATACGGGTTCTGTGTTTGAGGAGTCTGTACGATACGGGTTCTGTGTTTGAGGAGTCTGTACGATACGGGTTCTGTGTTTGAGAGAGTCTGTACGATACGGGTTCTGTGTTTGAGGGAGTCTGTACGATACGGGTTCTGTGTTTGAGAGAGTCTGTACGATACGGGTTCTGTGTTTGAGGGAGTCTGTACGATACGGGTTCTGTGTTTGAGGAGTCTGTACGATACGGGTTCTGTGTTTGAGGGAGTCTGCTAAAGCTTGCTGAGTCACAGAGCAGCTGTGGTTTCACACCTGAGCTATTTTAGTTTTCTTCACAACCTTCGCCTTTCTATCAGACTTCCGGTTATTCTGATGACGATGGACCCATCCACGCAGCTCATCCGCCAACCTGATGGAGCAGCAGAGAGAGAGAGAGAGAGAGAGTAGAGCACTCTGAACAAATCTGTTTGTCTTCACACAAGTATGAAAGGTATAGAAGTATCAACTTTATAGTTCCTTGAAAAAAAAAGAAAGAAAAAAAGAAAGAAAATGAAATAATTTTCAACATATTGCTTCAATAAATGAATTTATATTTTTAAACTGCCAATCAAAAGTTTGCACACACCAACTCATCCTTTTGTATCAATATTTCAGAATAGTAATGTAATAAAAAATATTTCAAAATTTAATATGAGAATAGTAAACTATGACAAATGTGTCCTAACCTTTTACTGGTAGTGTATTTAAAATTGATTAAATTACTGATTTACTGTAGTTAAATATAACAATAAAAAAATAAATAGGATAATCAAATCAACTTCATTTTAGATTGATTAGACATTTTAGAAATTTTTTGTGATTAAGTGATGATAAGTTATGAAAATAAGATGGACTGGCTCAAAGTAGAGATAAAGGGGCTATAATGATTACATATTTACTGACCTGAGGGACTCTGAGCGGTTAAATTGTCTGCAGTCAGAGGACGAGAAATATCTGTCTATGTCCTGAAGGAGGAGGTCTTTAACATCACTGAACACATCACTCTGATTCCTGAACAAGAAACACATGCTCAGACACACTGACGAGGTACACGTGTGTATTTGTGTGTGCTTCTGCACAGTCAGCCTCACCTGAACTGATACGAGACTGCAGCCTTCTTGTCCAGCTCTCCTTTCCTCCAGCGTTCTTCGTCCTCTCTGTCCTTCTTCTGCTCCGTGGTTCTCTCGCTTGCTCGTTTCCTGCTCAGCTCCTGAGATCTCTCAAACTCCAGCAGGCGTCTTCCTGTCAGAGGGATAGCCGCTTTCTCGATCCCAGCTTCCAACGTCCTATCTTTGAGACTGCAGAAGAGAGACATCAGCAGAACTTTAATGTTTCAAATAACTTTTGTGGAAATAAAATGTCAAAATATGGGTGAAATAATGTCCCATCGTCATTCAGTGTAAAAATAAAACAACATTCATATTCTTACCTGCACTCATTAAAATTTATAAAAGTGATCATACAAAATGTTGTTATATTTTAAGTGATTAAAAATTTCTTGCTGAAAAAAGGGTAAAACCTAGTAGTCTGAAGGATAGTGGCAAATATTAGTAAAGGTTTCAAAAGACAGCTAATTAGCATTTGTGGACTTCACTGTGAGCCTTAAATAGAGTTTTTTTAACGTCATCTAATGATTTTTGTTCTAAATATGCCGAACAGGATGTTTTGTGTAACTACTGTTACACTGAATGACATTTTAGTGGGAGTCTTCTGTAAATCATGCTAAAAACGTATGATTTTTTACTCCGGAATAAAAAACAAACAAACAAACAAAAAAACAAAACAAACAGGACATATTCTTATGTACTGGGGGGGGGGGGGGGGAATAAGGCTGTATTAAACTTTTTTTTGTTTTGATGCTTGAAAACCCCTTTTTAGTTTTTGAGCCATACATGCATGTATGTGTAGTCTACTGTGTTTCAACACGTGGCTTTTTGGCTAGGTTTAAAACAAGGAAAAGGGCACTTTTAGATAAGACAACATAATAGATGCACTTGTGGAGGAGAAAAACAAAGTTCTTTAAGACCAGCAGGATTGCTTGTAATAAAGATTTAAATGCAAAAGAAAAGGCACAAGAGCCGACGATTCCTGTCAGTGGTGAGTTTAAATTTAAAAAAAATTAAATTGTTTAGAAAAGTAGGCTATATGCTGTTTAAATGTGATGCCACTTGCTTGAGCAACTTATTATACAAACCTAGAAGTCAAATGCATGAATGACAGGCTACGCTGTTTATATTTATTGAGTTTTAACTATATCTATGAAAGATTGTTACTGTACTGTGATAAAAGAGGATCACAATGCTAAAAAGGCATTTTCAGTAACAACGTTCAGATTTGAAATCAAAATAATGGATAAATGTTGTGTTTGTGATAAGATCAGTAGCGGACTGCAAACGTGTCCTGTGTGACAGCACAATGAGTCCGTGCTGCTTCTGCAACACACACACACAGCAGACGGAGGATGTGTGAAACAGCGTCAAGCAAACCTGAAGATCTTGATTACCTTGATTAACTGGATCTACATGAGTTGTACTGTATGTTTGCTGTCTGAAAACACAGCTTTTTTATTCTGATGTTTCACCTGCATTGGCACAAGAACTGAAGATCCTGTTCCCAATTTCCAACCCTAGCCACCAGCACTATGTTCTTTGCTAATGTGTTACTTGTTTAGAGAGTGTGTTTGTAGCTGCAGTGTTTACCTGACGGGGCCGAAGGTAAAGGTGATGAAGAGGAACAGAGCCATCACACACAGAGCTCTTTTGTTGCTGCCAGACTCCGTAGCCTGTTTGGCACAACACACAATTAGACAGCATGAAAAACGTCTAAAAAAAATGCACCGTGTGAGGCTGCAGGGTTAGCGTCTGACCTCTTTCCCGGCGAGCCGCAGACGCAGCGCTTGGTTCTCTCTGCGCAGACGCTCGTTCTCCTGCTGCGCCTCCCGCAGCTGCGCCTCCAGGTTCTGCAGGTACTCCTTCTTCTTCTTGCGGCTCTGACAGGCCGATTCCCGGTTCTTTATCATACGCTGCTGCCTCTTCAAAACCTTCATCTGAGGACCACAAGTGTTTATTCATTGAAATACATAAATAAATGTCTACATTACATATTTTACAGTATTCAGCAGGCAAAACACAGCAGCTACTGAAAGCGTCACTCACGTCGATGTCACTGCAGCTGTTTCCAGGCAGGGTGGACGCTGGGATGATGGGTTTGCTCGGGGGCGGGGCTGAGGGGCTGGTGCAGTGAGGCATGCTGGGAGACAAAGGCTCCATTTTAACAATAGCAGGAGCAGAACCCAGACACACGGACTGAGACAGAACCACTGCAGGAGACAGACAGACAGACAGAGTCATCTAAACTCAGACGTGCTGGCGGCTACAGAAGCAGTGCTGACTTTCAATCAGTGTGCACTCTGTAAGTCATGATGTTGTGGTGATCTCACCGGGCGTGGTGTTCTGGTCGATGGGTGGGACGGGTACGGGAACGCTCTGCAGGATGAGAGCTTTGGCCGGACTGCTGCTCTGAGCCAGCGGCAGCGCGGCCACACACACGGGTTTGGGCTGGATCAGAGGCTTACTGCTCAGAATGCTGCTGGCCTTCAGCGTCGCTGCTGAGGAGAGGACTGCACACACACAGAACAGGCCCATACTGGTCATCATTCACAGAACAACCTCTCCGACACTCAGCACACACTCAAGGACCGACGACGTGTGGCTTCAATCACATTCAACCAGAGGAACGGCAGACAGTCTTCAGTGAATAATGACTTTTGGTCTGTTCTTCATCTGAACTCTAAAGGCTGATTTATACTTCTGCGTCAGACCTACGCCTTAGACTTTACGCTGTAGGCTATGCGTCAGTTTTAATTTTTTACTTCTCTGCGTCGTTGTCCGTGTCGACGTGCAGTACACGTGCAAACCACTAGTGTGCAGTGTCCACAGGCCTGTTGCTGGTGTAACCTGCAGTACCAAGACAAAAGCTGAAGAAGAAGCGTCTCCTTGGAGAAGCATTATAGCCGTGACGGCAGCAAATATATATCAAATCATTAAATCATTATTTAAAACTACAAAAAGGAGACAACAACGGAAGATGGCATTCTTTCCATCTCCAGAAGGACCTGTACCACGGCAGACAACTACTGATGTATAATGCTATGTAGTATAATAAATGATAAGACACTTGTTCTTTGCTTTGTTTTATTTTATATAAGAAGGTGTAACATTAAAATATAGTATAAACACACACCAAACTCAAGTACATACGGAGGAAGGGGTTCTAGCAGACCAATCACAGCGCTTGTGGTCTGTGTAGAATTGACACGCTGTTAGATTTTTGGAGAGGTGCGTGTCAGGCTACGGTGTAGGTCCGACGCAGAAGTATAAATCAGCCTTAAACAGAGGTCCAATCAAACTAGCTGCTTTTAAGACACATTTATTGGGCTTTGTTGTATTTTTTTGTGTGACAGGCCCTGCTCACTGTATGTGCTATTTCTATGGAAATAAGCATCAAGTGCTTTCAGTATATATATAAAATAAGAATATATTTTAGTTTGCATAATATTTATTTCCTGCTGTGAGAGAACACGTCAGTCTAGAGGAACAGAACTCAGTAACAGCAAGTCAGTCTCTCAGTGTGATGTTACTCAGAGCAGTCTCTTACACCGGATAGTCATCTGCCCTGTTTGCTCACTTTAAACCAGCAGCAGGCAGTGTGTGTGTGTGTGTGTGTGTGACGTGAAGTGTGTGTGTTGTGAAGTGTGTCTCTGTGTGTGTGTGAGAGACGTGAAGGGTGTGTGTGTGTGTGTGTGTGTGTGTGTGAGAGTGTGTCTCTGTGTATGACGTGAAGTGTGTGTGTTGTGAATTGTGTCTCTGTGTGTGTGTGTGTGTGTGAGAGACGTGAAGGGTGTGT